>JAPMOR010038835.1:1123241-1164354 GCA_026543865.1 Argiope aurantia | reverse complement strand
ACACACACACACACACACACACACACACACACACACACACACACACACACACACAGCATATAGATTTAAAAAGAGAAAATATTGTCGCTCTAAAGGTTAAGAGACATTTTCTGATATGAATAGCATATAGTTACATTAATTTTTTTCATTTATATCTGTATGATTAATCAAAAAATCGTATAATTATATTGCTTCGTTTAATTTAATATACCTAACCTTTAACAATTTTTAAAGAATATTTTATATTGAAAAATGGTTATTTTAGCTTTCCTTCCCTTTTTTTTCTTTTTAATATTAAATTTACAGAAAATGCTCATGCTTCTTTTTTATTCTTCGCAACGATATCCATAATGAAGAATAGTATCAGCGAGCACATAATCAAAGTTTTATTAAATTAATCTGTTAATATATTTATTAAAATATCTTAAACATAGAACTGCTTTTTAACCTTTTATAAAATTATAATAAGCTAGTTTCCTTAAACTTCTCTTATTCAGTTGGGCAGTATTTATTATGTTATGAATAAAATATCTGATAAAATGCCCTTATCAGAAGCATGGATATCATTTCATTCATTCCTTAATTGCCTTCACTTTACCGTCATTAATTAAATTTCTGGAATATTTGATGCCAAAATAGCTTAAGGTGGCAATCAAAATTAGTTGACCCGAATCAAATCCTAGCAGAAGAATTGTAATCTATTAATGAATATTTATTGTGGAAATAGTTTGTAAATCATATTTTGTCATTCAAAAATACTATCTTATTGTGAGAATATTATTACATAGTGAAGATACTTTTAACAGTGAGATTTAAATCTCACAAAGAATATATAATACTTTTTCATCCAAATTAAGTAGTATTTGCATTTTCCCTCCAAATTAATTTATGGATGCATTCAGATTTAGAAAACGGTTTTAGATCGTTTATCTTACACCTTGTTCAACTGCCTTATTTATAAATTCCTATTAAGAAATTAAAATTCCATATTTAGCGAACAATTTTTTTCTATGGAATGCTTTTTTTAATGTTATCTTGTAAACAATGAATTTTATGAAAATAAATGAAAACTTTTATAGCTAATCATAAACATTTGATATATATGGCAAAAAGCAGTTTCAAAAGAAAAGACCAATCCTTTTAGCAATGTTTTGGAATTTGGACTTGGTTCTAAGGCATAATATATCACAGGCATATTTAATTAGATTTACTATACTAAATGAAACTATTAAGTTTAATTTAGTAAATTTCAACACATTTCAAAATAAATAAAAATAGATTCCTTTATTTGTCTTTTGAAAGTGATCTTCTTTGTAATTTTTTTGTTAAGAAAATATGGCAAATTGGATATCTAAAGCTGGATATTAAGAATAGTAATTTATGTGGAACAGAACCAGCTTATTAATTTTAGAGGCAAATGAAAGTAATAAAATAATATACCTATTCAAAATAATTTGCAGCTGATTTTAAAACGTTTGCACCAAAAACAAACAAACAAAAACTCTTGGCTACGATATTAGATGGAATCATATTTCCATTTGTGTTTTTCGAGTCATTTTAGCTATGACAGCGTAAAAGGTATTGATTAATATTATTGTATCTTATTTTGATTTCCATATTTTTGATGCAACAATATTTTCTTCTTTATTTACATATTTTTGGAATTTTTTTTTAAACTCTAGCACATGAAAAAGGAAAAAAAATCTGTTATAAAATTTTATTTTTACAAATATGAAACTAGTGAAGTTGAATAAAAGTGCTTATAAACAAAAACATAACGCGTCAGTAAATCTGAAATTTTAGTGGAGAAATGTTGGATTTGATGCTTAATGAAATAAATATTGAATATATATTGACATAACTTATTACTACCAATTCATTAGAACCGATTTTTGAGTTAAATAAATAACAGTTTGATTTAGAATTTTTAGATGAGATTGCTACTTAATATCTTTTTATTTTGAATTATCTTTTCTCTTTTAATAGACTACCATTTCTTTGTCTAAATTTGGTTTCATTTTGAAGTTACTCGAGGAAAAGTTTTGGATATATTCATGTTCTGATCATATGATGAAAATGCCAAGTGAATTGGCCTTCCATACATACAGATTTGTTCAGTCATATTTTCTAACAGCTAGAGTTGCTTACAAGTTTATCTGAAATAAATTTTTTTTCATATAAAATTTCTTTTATTGAATTTTATTTAATAGTGGATATGACGTATCTACTTATCAGTTTCGTATTTTATTTTCAGAGATGGCAGCTATTGTTAGAACGATAAAAAGATTTTACATTGCTAAATCATATGCTAAATATAGATTCAAATGTTTCACTCAATTGGAATATTTCTAAGCCTTTTATTAAGGTAATGAACCCCTTAATTTTTTTATTCTGTTAACGATAAGAAACGCCAGATTATTTCATTTGTCCTTTAGGAAAAAACAATAAAATCCGTTGTTTAAAATTAGCCGTTAAAATGCTTTGAAAAAAAAACCCATCTGAGCTTATTTCTTGTCCTCGACAAAATGATTCGATTTTCTTATTGTCAGATTTCGTAAATGAAAAAGCATTAAAACTGAAACTAAAAAACAAAAAACAAATCTCCACCTTTGACATATGGCCGATTAACCCTATTGTATAATTCCTAATCCTTTCCTTCCATTTTTTTTCCAAATCTGCACCAACGAATGAGAAATTGACATGCGTCATTATTTCTTACCGTTCTTAGCGAAGAAGGGGCGTGGTGTTTGGTCAGTGACGTCACTGTCGTCCAATGGCTCTATCAAATGTCGGTATAAAGAGCCTCCGCGTCTTATGACTCTTGGAAAAGTTAGTGTGCGCACATTTCTCTAATAAGCCTGAAGCGAAGGAGCCGCATCCTCCGAATCGAAATTCCTTCGCAATTCTCTCACCATGAATCGTCTCAACTTGTTGAGCCTGCTTTTGGCCATCGCCTTTGTCCTGATCGCCAGTTTCAGTCAGACAGAAGTTCAAGCGGCAATTCCGATGAGCAGAAGACTTCTGGATGCTGCAGTTAGTAAAATAATTTTTATAGAATCATTTTTATTTTCGTTTTCAAAATTCGAATGAATGAGATAAAATAGTAGCAAATCTTCGCTTTGAAATTTAATTCTACACTGGAAGTATTCGTAAAGTCTCATTTTATAGGAAAAATGAATAAAACGAGTAATTTTGTTTTATTTCCGTTTTCAAAGTTCGAATTAATGGGATAAAATACAAGCAAATTCTCCTTTCGAAATTTAACTTTACAGGGAAACTATTCGTAAAGCCTTAATTTTAGGATAAAATGAATAATTTTCTTTTCTTTTCGTTTTCAGAATTTGAATTAATGGGATAAAATGTAAATAAATTTTCATTTTGAATTTTACTTTACAGGAAAGTATTCGTAAAGTCTCATTTTATAGGATAAATGAGGAATTTTGTTTTCTTTTCGTTTTCAAAGTTCGAATTTGGTGGGGCAAAATATAAACAAATTTTCATTTTGAAATTTAACTTTGTAGGAAAATTATTCGTTAAGCCTAAATTTCAGAATAAAATGAATTGCTTTGTAATAGCGTTACCGCAATAAATTTTATACTAAAAATGAGTAAAATTTTATTTTAAAATATAGCTTTATCGGATAAAGTATCAACATACTTTTTTCTTTCAAGATTTAACTTTATAGTTACATTAGAAGTAATAGTTCAGTTACAGCTTTTCAGATTAAATATCATTAAATTTTATTTTTAAATTTTAACTTCGTAGTATAAAGTGTTTGAATCTTTTAGCTTTCACAATTAAACTTTATTGTAAATATCTGATCTATATTTTTTCTTTAAAAATTTTTCTTAATAAGATAAAATATCGTCACATTTTTGCTTCCAAGTGTCGTTTGACTTCCACAGTTCAGTTTTATAAAAGGATTTTAAATGATCATTTAATATAACATTTTTTCTTCTGATTTCTTCAGTTATCAGTTTTATTTTATTTCCTTCAAAATTAAATTGATCCCATTCTTAGATTATTTAGGGTATGTTTATAATTTTATAAAACAAATTGTAAATATAAAACAATGGATACAATTTTATTAATACTCACAGCTAATGATTTCAAATGTGTCCCATTGTGACTTATTTATTATATATAAATAGGAAAATACATTATTTTTAACCTTTTGCCATAGGACTGTCCGCTGAAGTTTCTCTATGACGTAGCAATTTAATTTGAAGCTTTATTTATATCAGCAAATATAATAATGTATATTGCCAAAGAGTATTAAATAGAAAATTAATTCTACGTTGATTGCAACAAGCTAGTAAATGATTATTTCTAATTTATATCAAGTAAATAATATGTTACCGTAACTAATCGGAATTTCTTTATTATATCTTGCTTTTTTCATTCTTTTTAAACAATTTTCTGAAGCTTTTAAATATATTTTACCATTTATATTGAACTTCATAGTATATTTACTTTCGTATATTAAATAATTAATAACCAACTAACCCTTTTTAGTAATAATTAATACTTATGGTCCTAAAATATTTGATTATAAAATAAATGGTTTGATAAAATCCATTAATTTTTTTTCTAGTTTCAAAGAATTTTTTAAATCATTTGAGTTTCGGATGTTTGGTTTATATTGAAGCAGACATTTTATTTGGTTCGTGTTCCGGTTAGAAAGTTTGTAAAAAATTCCTGTCAAAGTTTCGTTTCGATTTTCTGAAACTTAAATTATAATTTTAAATATTTAATTTTTTTTTCCTTAAATGTGAAGAAAGATTTCCAAAATTTTTTAATTTTATGATGAATATTCAGTATTATGTTCATAACATATAGTCAACTTCCATCATAATTTTCCTAAGTCGGGAAAGATATGATAGGTTTTTAAGCACCGTTTTGATGACTGTTGTTGCCAATAGCAATGCTGGAATTTATTTTTATTCTTATTATAAACTTTTCAGTACTATTTTTATGGTTGATGTTTATTGTTAGCTTGTATCATAATTTCCTTTGTCAAAAATAATAAAGTAGAATGAAAACGACGAGAGTGATCTTCCTGGAACTCTCCCGCATATTCCTTAATAAAGATATTATGCTCCTATTCCTGTATAAAAAATGAGAGCCTAGAGCAAGACAGTGAGAACTACGAGGGCGGGCACATGAGCGTTTTGTGCTTCGTAATATAGTGAATATATTTTTGACATTTTTTTGTCGACCGTTTGAAATCAAAATTTGACATATAACTACCATTTTTATAACAAGATCATATATCAAATTTTATTTCTCTAAGTTATAGCGTTCTTAAGTCATCGAGCTTTAAATTACACGATGAAAATGTTCAGATAGATATATGGTCAATCCATTGAAGGATTTGGCTCAAATTTGATTAGGATATACACTTCAGATGTTGAAATTAGGCTCTAAATTTATCTGCTTAGCTCTTTGCGTTTAGAAGTTGCGTTGCACACAAACAGACAGATAGAAAAGATTCTTGCAAATCGATTTCATTCAAAATTTGATAAAAATCAACTAATTTGGTGTAAAGGTCAAATACCAAATTTCACCCATCTAGCTGAAAATAGTTTTGAATTACCATGTTCACAGACTTAATTCCAAAAAGGGGTTTCCAGACACTGACGTCTGAAGAGTGTTGATTCATCAAAATCTCAAAGTCAAAATTTTTGTCGATTACAACATTTTCCCTTTGTGTATTTGTCTCATTAGAGAAAATATAAATAAAGAAAAGGGTGTAAAAATGCTATAAACCACAAAATAATTATATAAGAAGGTAAAAATTTTAAGTAGAGAGAAATAAGGATTAACTAAATATGTTTAGAATCTATATAATACGGCAGAAAATCGAAATTGCTGCATTAGAGGAAAATAAAAATTTTTTTTTATTGAGATGTGATTTGGAATTAGTTACTTTGATTCGAAGTTCGTCAGAAATCGAGAATATAGAGATTTAGCAGCTCATTTCAGAAATTTTCAGACATTAACATATAATGAGAGCATTTTAAATGAACTTCAAATTTTCTGAATGTCTTGTTATCAGCTTAGTTTTTTTAATCCGCCAAAAATTGATTTAAAATACTTTTAAAAATAAAGCATTCGCCTTTATCCAAAGACATTTTAAAATTTAAAATATGTTTAGTGATCTTTGAGCAGGAAAAATTGAAGGACTGAAAAAATTACAAGAAATATCATAAGAACATTCAAATGGCTGTTTTAATTTTTTCCCGTAACAATTAAGTCTGGGACTAATTAGAAGATACCAACAAAAATAAATTAATTTCATTTCCTAAAATTTAAAAGCAAGACACATAGACGTAAATTATTTAATCATATTAAAATGGATTTGAAAATTATAAATTTTTTACGTATTGTGAGGAGTTGGATCTCTGTGAAGGATGATTTGTGACTAGTTTTAAGACTTACTAAAATTCCACTCAGAGATTAATTAATTTTTTTTCGTTAAAACATAGAATTTGGTTGGCCTAAAAATATGTAGATATACAAATTAAATAAAAAGACTTTCAAATCTAAACATCGATTTCATATGATTTATAATTTATCTTTTTACTAAACGAAATATTCCTATTCTTCTGGGTGATTTTTATGTTAAATCATACGAAAGATAAAGACCTGAAAAAAACAATTTAGCTCATAAGAAGTTTAATTTTAAACTCGGCCTGTTTATCACAAAATAAATTCTATTAACAAATTAAGTGTTTAAAATTACTTTTTAATTAAGAATATCTCATTTATACTTTTCTCTAGATGAATGCTGTTTAGAATCAATTAATTTAAAATTATTTCCATATTCAGTTCATAATTGTTTTTCTATTAATTCTCCACTACGAGATATCAATGGTAAAAGCAGTTTAAAGAATATATTTTTAGAATATTATACGTCATAACCATATACTCAGAAAAAATTAATTAAAATTTAAAAATGTTGCTAATTTATACTGCATATCATATTATATTTAGTCTGTAATAATTTTTTCATTATTTTTGCGAAATGAAACATCATTTGGAAAAATATTTCGAGGGATATATTTATAGAATATGTTATTTCTGTGAAATATTTATTATGGAAAAATGTTATTGAACTTTAAAAGCAACTATTTTTTCTCTTTATTGCATTTTAGTCGATAATGAGTTTTTTCACCCAGCCATTTGAAATTTTACAAAATTGAAAGCGCATAAAAATCGTCTCATTAGTGATTTTATCAGCATTAAGTATAAATGATTAATGAATTGCTTTTCTCTTCGACGAACTTTTTTTTAAATATGAGCAGAAACATATACATTTGCATTTTTCCTATCAATTAACATTGAATGCTTGGAATAAAATGATAATAGCTTATAGTTGCTTTGATTATTTCTATCTCTATGATATATATTTCATCATTATTAAGATTTTTATTCTAAAAATTTCCATCATGATATTTTTACAGCTGTATAAATGTGCTGTATTTTATTTTAGTATGAAATTAAGCACTTACTAATTAGTTTAAGATCCAAATATAGCTAAATTGTTCAAAAAATTGTTTGAAGATAATTTAGAAATTCTTAACATAATATTTAAGCTACGACTTCTTGAATAAATTTTTAAAATGAACTTTTGAGATATTTTTGCCGTAATTAATACATTAAGAATATTCATAGTTAAATTATATAAAGATCGGGCTTTGAAAAGTAACAGAAAATTCAAATGCCAATGAACTTCTATAATTGAATAAAATTGATTGGAAATTAAAATAAAAAAAAATTATTTAATGAAGCTTTTAAATATTTATTTAGACAGCATATAAATATGGAAACGCCATACATTGCCATGAGTTTTTATCAGAAATTCATTAAAATCAGGATTCTGATTTTCAGTAATTTAATTTTTGATTTTAAAATTCAAATCTGTTTCAATTCTGTTTCATTTTCCTAATTTTTAAAAATATTTGTCCATTGTTATGTCTTATCCAAGATCAAAATTAGAATCAGATATTGAAATCGGAACAGAATTGGTAAGAGATTGTCCTATCCTCCAAACTTTTAAGTAAGCTTCAAAATGGACATTGATGTAATAAATCAAAGCAAATGTGATTTTTTGTTTCTTAAACATTTTATTAGATAAATGAGTACCTGATAAAAATGCATAATTAGTGAATAAAAAATGGTTTTTGACATCCTAGCTATTATATATAAAATATATGCAATGTTATTCACTTTGTATTGCTTAATGTCATTGAATTAATGGATATTAATTTGAAGTGATTGCTTTCAATTAAGGATGAGTTAAAAAATAATTGAGCTCCAAAAATTTACAGCATTTTTATTCATAATGTATAACAGAGAAATAATTATATGATTATTCTTGAAATTTTGTGTTAAATTAAAAAAAATTTAAAATAAAAAAATAATTTAATTCTTTTTTTGAATATAAATTCATAAAATTGAGCAATGTTTCAATTGATATTTTAGGAAGACAGGAAAGCATAAATTCAAAAAAAAAAAAACTTTTAAGCAAACTGCTTTATTTTAATTAATATATTTCAACATTCTAATGCTTTATTTTTTAAAATTAAATACATAAAATGACAGACATAATAAGCACAAAGTCCTTTACTATGAAACATAAAAACAATATTTAAAAAAAGTTTTTTCTATAAACTGTTTTAATAAGTCATACAGAGTAATTATTTCATACGAAAACACAATTTTAAGTTTCTTTTTGTAATATATTAACATTTTTTTACTTTTTCTTGGTTTAAAAGAGAATTATAGCAATATATAATTATTGCAATTGTTTTGAATGTAACTTGTAATTTAACAGCTAATTTTTGAAACAGCCTCGAGATAAGAAAAATACGATCAATAATACTCAGATTTTATGATTAAAAGCTATGTAATCAGGTATCTTATATATAGCTCGTAAAGATAAAAAAATTAACTAACAGAGGAATATTTATTGAGCTGCCAATAATTAATGAAGATTTAAAGTATAAAATATGTCGGAAGTTAATGTGAGTTTCTTACATCATTCTAAGAGACGAAATAAGCCAAAGTAATATCGTTTCAGGATTTTGTGTAATGAGACTTGAAGGAAACATCGTAATTTCTGAAAAAAATGCAAGTTAGCTTTGATAATCGATAAAATGTCAATTATCGGAATAGTTAAGTTCATGGAGCATTTAAAGAACTTCTGTAATTCAAATTTCTTTCAAGTCTGAAGTTTTAGAAACTCTTCAAATGAAATTTACATTTGAGAAATGTGTTGTATTTTAAAACAGATAAAAAAAAATGTTTAAGACAGAAATTGATTCCCTTCCCAAAAGGAGTTAGATCTTGACTTCTTTTAAATAAAGAATGAATACTCTTTCTATCTCTTGATATTTACCAATATAATTATTTAAGTAAAACCCATAAAGTATAAAGTAAATCCTCTATTTTCATTAATGATCTTATTTATATTAATTATGATGAATTCATTTGCGTTATTATAAAAATGAATATATTCAATTTCGATTGAATCAAAAGAATCAATGAATCTACTTGTGAACTAATAAAAAATTTCTTAATGAATATTCCCATTGAAGAAAAATGATCAAAAAAAAAATCAAGCAATTTTCAAAGCGTATGATTTAATTATGAAGTGAATCATTACCATAATTAAGCCTTTATTGATCGGAACCATTAGTATTTTTCCAGTTTTAAACACATCGTTTTAATTAAAGAAGAACCCAGAATTAAAAAACAAAAATAAGTATTTATTAGGAAAAAGCGCATTAATCGTAACAAATCACAATTTCTGTCATTACAGGAGCATTTTCTATAGCTCTGAATTCGGAAAATAACGGTTCCTATAACTCATTAATGAGTTTTTAAAAGTTTAAATATGTAAAAAAATTAAATCCATGGCTCTTTCTCCAGATTTTTCTGTGTAATTTATCAAAATGGTACATTTTGTTTGTTTGTTTAGAGTAATGGTACAGAGAATACAATAAAACAAGTATATGAGGACAAAATCGCTTCTCTTAAGTTGACTGGGTTCAAAATTTGACACATATGTAATATTTTGGTGAAAACTCTACATACTAAAATCCCTATTTAAGCTACTATTTTTATATGCAAACTAATCGATATAATATGTCTTGTATTCCGAAAAAATGTCATTCCGATATAATATGTAGTGTATTCCGAAAAAGTTTTATTCCGATATAATACGTAGTGTATTCCGAAAAAAGTGTTATTCCGATACAGAAATTTTTGGCACGGAAAATTTTAACACAAATCTAACTGAGATTTAAACTTCACCTATATAAATAAAAGCGAGATAAAGGAAGAGTGTATGGTGAATTGATAGAAAAAATAAGAAATACTAGAAGATCGTCAAGATTTGATTAATATTTTTTAGAAGACAGAAAGATAATTTTACGAACAAACATTGATAATTTGATTGAAAATTTCATTTTACTTTTCGGTAGGAGGGGAAATAATTTTTCGAACAAACATTGGTTTGTCTGGTGATGTAAGAAAATAATTTATTTAAAAGAAAATGACACCGTGTCTTTGTAAATTATTAATATTTTAGTCCATCAATTCAAGGAAGATTAGTTAAATAAATTGCTTCTAAAATTTTTTTAGTCTTTAATATTATATGTACAGATTGAAATATAAAACTACATTTTATATATATTTCTATTTTTAGCCTATTAAAATAACAAAAATTACATTTCACTATACTCTCAAGAATTACGGTATGCGCACAGAAACTTCTTGTAATTCCATAATATGACATGCAAATGAAATGTAGCTTAAGAAATTTATGATTCAAAATTGTATTAATGATGTCTGAACTTTTATAATATAAAAATATAACGGTCTATAATATGAAATAGAAATGTATTTGCTTATCTATTTGTTATCACAAGAAATCGATCGAAACGGCAAACAGCAAGAGTTAGAAATTTGCACATATCATTTTGGAATTCATTTAGTACTCATATTTACTAGTTTCAATTTTCAAAAGTTATTCTTTAAAAATATGAATTTTATTATTGATCAATAAATAAAATTATGATTCCTTATTAATAAAAAATAATTCATAAATAATTTGAATTTATAATTTTTTAAATTAATTTCTCTTTCACTGTTCGATAGAGTTATTCAAAAATTGCTAAACCGATGAGTGTTATAGCATTCACTCATGGGTCACAAAAACAAATGTGTCCATAAATTTAAAAATGCAAGGAATGAGCCACAAAATTTAATTAAAGAATACTTTTTTTAAACTCAGAACGATAAATTTATGTTAATTCATTTTTAAAATAACCTAAAAAAAAGTGTAGAAATCATTAAGAATTTATTTTATAATTCTTTAACCTAGAAAGATAAATTTTTCTGGAATAAATTTAAAAAAATCTACAGAAATATGCAAAAATGAACGTGAATTTATTTGATAACTAAATTTTGTAAGATATAAGTAGCAATTTTCAGATCAGATTTTATGCACATGAATTTTTCAGATTATTTTCGCCTGTGTGGTTCAGACGATGTAATTTATAATATGCTACTCTTTATTCTTTTTCATTATAAAAAATGGTGAAAATATGAAATTATCTTGTCTGCCAAACAAACCAATTTACAATAATTGATTTCGTCAGACGATATAAAGGCTGATAAAATGTATATATAAGGCTTGGTTACAAGACTAATAAAAAGTTTATCGGTGAAAATAGACCGTATACAATTTTTATTTTCATATTTTATAATTGAAGCATAATTGATGGAATTTCGCTTTACTTTTGTCATATTTTTGCTAATAATGTTTTAGAAATATGATATTTAACTTAATAACAAATCATGTGCATTTTAATCTTCGAATTATAATGAAAGCTTTAATTTAAATATGCATTAATTAGCTATTTTCAATAATTCGTTATTCTATTTTGGGCTTTTGTTTCATAAAAATCTTCTACGTCTCAAAATTATCTTTAATAGCCAAGAAATTCTGTCAAAATGTAATTTATCATGATGAACACTAAATGCTGATATTTTTCGCCCACATTTTACTTCCAAAGGGTAGCGAAAAAGATTGATTAGAAGTGGCTCAGCGCTGCATTTTAAGCAAATATTTATCAACATGGTAAATTCGTGTTGATTGTTACTTAAGTTCAATATTAGCTGTTACTTATCAAAAGGAAATTTACATACAATTTTACAGTACTTTATTTGCTAAGTCATTTTTCAGTGTCTTCTGAGTCGGATCAGATCATACATTTTTGCTCAGTTGAAAAGTATTAGTATATTCCTATTATCACCTAATCCGTGAAAAAAGAGAATAAAACCAAAAACTTGTTTGTAGTTCTTAGACAAAGAATACCAACAATGTATATATAATGGTTTAAATTACATTTAAAATCTACATTATCTAAGTTAAGAACTTGAGCTTATTTCAATTATTTATTGAAATCAAAATATTAGTTTTTTGAGATATTCTAGAAATGATAAATAAAACTATTCGATTCGATTCGATAAAAAAAGATAAGATAATGATATATTCAGGATTCAATAAACAAAAAATATCCGACTTATTAAAAATCTGCTAAAAATTTATTTTACTCAAATTTTTCAATTGAATTTTCCATAAAATTATTTTAAATATGGATTTTACATTCGGAAAAAATGAAAGTCAGTGGGTAATTTTAGCTTTATGTTTTTGAGATTTTTGTAGCAGGTAATTTTGGCTTTGTGTTTTCTTTCTCTCTTTGTTGCAGGTTCACCCCAATCAAATAATCGTATTTTAACTTAGGAACATGCTATTTGTTTAATCGAATGTATACTTAATTTAACTTTTCGTAAGTGGAGGAGTTAGTACATATTCGACATGCATTGTCGTTCAGCACAAATAAAGTGTAAAGAAATATGCCGATAAAGCATTCTCCTGTAGAGGATTTTAATAACATATCATCACATTTTTAGGCACTTTTACTACTTAAAATATAAAAAAATATTTTAGCTTTCATGTTGAATCTACTGTGCAGGAATCGACAATTTTTTCAGAAATGAGCATCTTAAAAAAATTGATTAAAAGATGACTTTTCAATGTAAAATTTAAAATATTCTGTTTTTTACTATTCTGTCTTTCCTAATAAACTTAACTATTTTAAAAAGTAATAGATTATATTAAAATTTTTAAAAATTATTAATGTAGATTTATGAAAATTTATATATATTTATATTGGAACATAATTCCATTAAATATCTTTAAAAAAGATTTTATAAAAGTTTAATTTAAGATTAAACTGTTTTAAAATCTTAAAACTTGCTCTTGTTCTAATTTTTCCTTTTTTTCATTTCTTTTTTCTTATTCTCGTTTAAAAATACATTTTAAACAAATCTTGTTAATATTTTGTTATCTCATTTAATAAATTGTTTTCAGGAAATATTTTTAAGCATGCCTATTCATTAAAATTTCTTGCTTCTTTTTTAAATAATTTTTAACTCTCTAAATAAAATCAAAATTTAACACTATTATTCAAATTCTTGTTCATGCATATTAGAAATTGAAAATGATTAATTATGCATGTTGTACTGAATTTTGTTAAAACTTAATTAACTTGGAACATTATGAAACATTCAAATCTGAAATAAAAACAAATATCCTCTAAAATAAAAATCCTTACAAAACACTTACTGAACTTATGAAGCAACTAACAATTAATTTCATTCAACAAAATAGTTTTTAATGCCATTTTAACTGCATATAATCAAAAAAATTTTAATAAATTCTTTTAATGGGATTTTCTTTTTTTTATCGTTTTTATCTAATTTAAAAATACAATACTTCTTTAAAATTTGGTTAGTTATGAATCTAGGCAACAACGCATAAAACAGAATAAAAATCTATTTATTTAGATTTGAAGAATTTCAAATTTTTGATACAAACTTATAAAAGTTCATCTCCATGTCGAACTAAGTTTTAGATTCCCCCTGAAAATGAGCTTTTGGATCTCATTAATCGAAGGTGAGTATCCTAAGCTGTTAGTGTATTTTCGCTAGGGTAAATTTAAGTAGAGATTTTCATTTCCTGTGAAGCTTCCTGGAATTGATGAACTGTTCGGTGTTTCAGGAATTGATTGACTTAACTAAGAATACTTTGCTGTCCGTTAACATCATTTAGATCCCAGTTACATTTACAGCTGTTTATAGGGGAAATTAATATATTTATCAAAAATAGTTTTTAAAAATGCAATTCGTAAAAATTATTTCCGGTCTTTTTATATAGTTTATTATTATAGATATTATAGAGTCTTCAATATAGATATTATAGAGAAATGAATTATTTTCTAATTCACAATCAAATAGCACCACATGTATGAAATCAATACTTAATTATGTTTATTAACTATCTGATAGTTAAGCACTGAAAATTTTAAAATATAGTAATGTTATCAAGGATACATAAATATGCGAACTTTCAAAATACTAGTTCTTTAGAAAATGAGTAAAGAGAATTAATTCTATATTTTTAATTATAATATTCCATTTTTACAAACATGAAACAAATCAAGTTAAGGTATTTAAAGAATGAAATGTTTCATTTAACTAATAACGTAAGAAATTCAGTAAATACGTATCATAGGTTTTGTATTTATTTCTGATTTTTTTTTGGCATTAATATTTTTTTCCTTCAAACAAGAACAATATTACATATTTTATCGATAGTAAGTGTTGCTATTTTACATGGTCTTGATATGTATCGAATCTTAATGATGACATTCCAAAAATGAATGTATTATAATCAATGCAGTGTGCTAAATTGAATGTATGAAAATAAATTACAAATTCAGATTGTTAGATTTTTAAAAAGGAAGACAACGAAAAAAAAAGTAAAATTAAAATTTTCCTCTATTCCTAAAAATTTAATACATACTCATTTTTATGAATTCAAATATACAACAGTTTCAATACTAAAAATATAGACACACTACTGAGCAAATACGTATGACTTTTTTTTATATATCAGATGCATTTACTATCCTAAGTGAAAGCTATCTAAACTTTATTACCAATTTAAGATTAGATTTATTATTTTAGGAATATTAAATAAAGAAGTTTCCAAATAAGAAATTGTAAATTTAATAAAATGTATAAGCTCTTATTTCAATCTGTTTCAACAAAATAAGTAGAAATTCACAAATTTTAATTAGAAAAATAATTTTCTTTCATGCACAATTACATTATAATAACTTTTTAAGGCAATATTTATTTAATCCTTTGAAATGAAAATGTTTTCAAAAAATTTTTGCTACATTTCATCTGAATTCATTTACGAAAATAAGATAATTCTTACATTTAAGAAGGAAGCGTCCTGAATTTTAAATTCAGCTAATTTAAAAATAAGTATTTATTTCTAAGAGTGAAAGAAACGAATAACAAAATGATTTATTCTGGAATACATCCATATAAATTACTGATTATTTCTGTAAAAAAATAAAATGATTTGTTATTCATAACTGATTAAATAAGAAATAAAAAAAATAACTCGATTAAGTCCAAAGAAATAAAATACGTTGGGGCGAGTATATGGACCAAAGATTTAAAACTAGTGTTACATTCTGAAATACGGACATTAAATACATATTAAGGAGTTCATATGCAAATATTCCTACTTCCCAAATAATTTTAATAATTCAATAGTGGAAATACTCATTATATGATATTTGAATTTCTTCTTAAATTTCTGTTAATAAGAAAACGGTGTTAGTTCATTGACTTGTTATAAATGCAAATATTTTAGAAGTCAAAACCTGAAAGCAAATAAAAATTGCTATATCTTCAAAGAGCAGAAAATAAACGTGTCTAACGCCAGTTATAGAAAGAGATATGTAATACAAACGAAGCTTAAAAGAAAACGGGAGAAAATTCAAACTTTGAGTTTGAATTCACAAACATTTTTTCAGCTATACATTTGATATGCACTTACAAATAATGCTTGGGATAGTTTTAGTAGGATAGATTCGGCGCTGTGTGAATTTTCATATTTTTTTCAGGGAAATGAAATCGTTTCATGAAAGCATATATTTTTAAAAAATTATCAGCATAAAGTATAACTTTGCGATGTAACTGGAATCTTTAAATTGTTTAGTTGAAAATTAGTCAGGCATATTATATATACAGTAAAGTAAAATAAATACAAACAAATTTAAATCACAACTTCTACGAATAACTATGATGAGTTCAAATATTCTCTAATTTCAGAGATATATCTAGAATAGCTACAAGATGCTTATTATTTTTCCAGTAATTTAAGTATTATATTATTATTTTATAATATATGATTATATCTTAATTCATTTAACACCTACTGTTTTAAACAGGCAAGTAGATAGATGTTTAATTTGCTGAAAAGCAAATATTTACTGGCTCTAACAAGAAAATTTAGAGTTCTTTATAGCAAATTTAATTTGAAATAATTATTTTATAAATATTAAATTCCATGAAAATCAACAAATTTTCCTTCGCTTTTATTTTAAAAATAATAAATTGTTTGCGTTTGTGCTATTATCTATATCTATATCTATACTTATAATAAAGCTCAATGTGTGTGTGTGTGTGTGTGTGTTGACACTCTACAGGCCAGACCATTCAACCTACAGCTACCAAATTTGGCACGTGTATACCTTGGAGGTCGGGAATGTGCACCTTTGGGTTATTTTTTCGAATTTTTAATTAGAATTTTATTTATTTAAAAATTAAGCGAAACTTTGGCGTGTTTCTGCTAAAACTTCCGAAAATATTACCGCACAAAAAAAATTTTTACATGAAGTTAAAGATCAAAAATTTATCTTTTAATTGATACCAATGTTTTAACCTTAAAATTAAATTTCTATTTTTAATGAATTTTTAAATAAATATTTTAACTATATTTTTCAACAATTTTTTTCGTACAAAATAAAAATAAAATTTAAGCTGCAAGAGCACGTTTCGCATTCATGGGAAAAATTAGTTTTTTTTTCAAAGTGTTGCCATCACACTTTGATTACATCTCCAACTAAAAATAAATTAAATCTCTTTGGAAATGAAATCTGCAAAAATATAATTTTCGGCACGTGTCTGTAGGAAATGAAACAAATATGAAATATTTTTTCTAAAAAATACATTCAAGAAAAATTATTTTTGATCTTTTACACTCTCTATATTATTAATCCAATAAATCAGCTTTATTTTAAGGCAAGTTTTGTTTAATATGAACAGGATATCCATTCAAATCAGGGCCACACAGCTAATTTGTAAACCTTTAGTAAGACAGAGATCTGTTAAAATGGTCTAAATGGAAAATGATTATAATTTATGTAACTTGATTCAATAAATGCTCTAATAAATAACGAATTTTTGATTTTACATAAAGCTTCTGCCGTTTAAATGACGAATAACAAAATATGCTTGAAACACTAATATTTTAAATAAAAAGAGTTAATTTCCAATAAACTAAAATCAATCACTTAAACTGACTGATTTATGAAAATTTGAATATCAATATTCAATAAAAAAAAGGACAATTTAAGATTTTCCATCGATCATTTCAAGAAAAATACACCAATCAGCGCGCAGGTTTCTCAAGATTAATTGGTCTAAGATTATGAAAATGTTGGTTTTTCTAAATTTTTAGCATTCAAAACTTCATAAATAAGTCTTAGTTGATCGTGGAAAATAGAAACATTCATTCATTTATTTAAAATTTGGTGTGTCCAAAATATTTCTCAGAATATTATACTTTACTGCATTAAATTTAGACTTCATAATTTTTGAAATATAATTATAGGCCGGAACAAAATATTATTATTGATTTCATTTCAATCCTTTTGAAAGCAAAACTAAAAATTGAATTTATGCTTAATCTGAGAAATTTTTGTTGAATTATTCTTTGAGATATTATATAAATTATGAAAAATATTTTGAAGTTCACATAAGACTTATATATTGAGCGATTCTGTTTGCATTACTCATATTCAATTATAATAATAATAAATATATAACAATAAAGATGATAAATAAAATAAAACTCTTGGTTTTATTAAAAAATATCTTTATATTAATTGCAATTTCATCATTTCCACTTTAGATTAAAGTTGAAGTTTTACCGGAAATGACAACACATTAGCAAAATATATAGAGTAAATTGAACGAAACGATCTAAACAACAGTATAAGTTTGGTATGACTATCAAAATTTGAAGATTAAAAATGTTTTGTTTGAGAATCTATTAAGAGACCAGTTCTTAAAATATTTAATTGAAAATTGTAGCGAGCGGCAATACTGGCGAACCGGCTGGTCGCCAAAGGCGGCTAGTTTATAATAAATAGATTGCGTTTCCGTGAAAAAGAATGTAATGTTTGTTAGTAAAATAAAATATTTTTTGAAGAAATTTGTTTAAATTTTTAAATTATGATGCACAGAATCTCTAAAATTATACAACTTTCCGCTAAGAATTCCTCATCCTTATGGATTAAAATCGTATTTAAAATGAATCATATATAAATGTATGCATTATGAAGTGCTTTATAAAGAACAGCAATTTTCATAGATTAAATTAAAAAAACACAGCTTTAATGAGCTGTTTTGAGTCGTTTTGAATATCTCCTGTCAACGTAAGCAACACAAAACGCAAAATTTTATAGCCCTTTTTCTGAAGCACAAATTCAAATGAAACAATTGCATGAAAGACAACATAATTAATTTAATTATTAACGATTATTTTTCTGGAATTTTTCAAAACGTAATATAATTTCTATAAGAAAAAAATTAGAAAGACGTATTTATTACAAGAGTTTGAAATAGTTTTAAGCACTTTATAGAGTATTTTTTATTAGGAAAAATTTTTAAACATATTTTGTAAATATAAGTAATTTTTAATGATTATTTTATATTATAAAATATAAGCAGCAGTTTATTTAATATACTATTATTTCCTTTTTTCATTAAACCTGGCGGGCGACTTTTAATTTTAAAAAAATAGGAATAAGAAAATGTTGAAATGAGAAATTTTTAAAGCTCACACAAATCCGAAAGCTATTTAGAAATTTTTAAATGATAAGTTGATTTCCTCCTATCTCATAAAGTTAACATATGCTCTTTCTTATCCCCTATCGGGATAAGGCCGAGCGATTTGACCTTTTCTATAAAAAATGATTGAAAAAAGTTGTGATACTTTGATTTTTCAGGAATGATATATTGTACTCAGTTAAACAATGAATATTTTAATAAAATTTGACAGCTTCTAGATCATGTAGCTTTGCCCCGAAAGGCCTTCGAATTTTTATTTTCTGATCTTCCTCTATTCTTCTTTACGTTATTTTCTGCACTTAGAATACAGTGTAGTTTGTATTAGCTTTCTGGGCATCACTTTCAAAATATTTGCATTTAGAATGTCTTCGTGTGTTGAAATCAAATCCATTCTTTCTTTCATACTGAGAACATCATCGGAACCTCCTTCTTACCATAAGTTACTCTAAATGTAGTGTGGACTACTTGTTTGTTTCAAAGAATTCATTCAAAAGCCTTTTCATCATCATATAATAACACAGTTACAATATCCAGAAAGGTATTCTTCTGTAGCTAACATTTTTAAACAGTTTTGTGCTTAAAAGAGTCTTCGAAATGTCACGTTTTGCCTTGTTTCCGAAACTAAGGACGTCATTATAACAAAAACTGCTGGATGTTATTTCAACAAAATTTTGATTATGCATTTACAAATGTGGTAAACTTTCTTGAGAAGAAAAATTGTAAACATTTTTATTTTGTAAAATAATTTAAGTATATTATTCACAAAATTCACGTGCAAAATAGTTACCTTCTCCCTCTGCACCACGGAAGCTTTTACGTACCCAGCAAAAATACTTCTTACCCTTTTGCTTTCTTAAAGTTAGTAAACACATCATTACTATACGAACAATCAGCATCTGATGTGTTTTTAAAGTCTTCATCGGGATAATCATTAATCAGGAATTTAGATCCTTTCATGCAACTATTTTGTTATACGGCTTTTTCATACACTTCTCCTTTAAAACTTTCTTTACCTGTTAATTTAAATCCTTTCAAAGCAATTTTCACTTCTTTAATAGCATTTTTCACAATTTGTCCTTTTTCTTTAACTTATATTCTAATCCAATTTGTGTACGGTGAAGAAAATAAATGGCAGCGTTTTTCCTTTTCTTTTATTACTTACTTCAATCTTTTTGCTTGCAAGTTGAGGTGGCGACATTTTAACTTAGGGTGATGCAGCAAGCGCTAAAGTAAATCACTCTCCAAAACTTAAGTTTCCAAAATATATAAAAGCACTCTCCCTTATTTAGCACTAATTATTAAAGTAAATGAAATTGAAAAAAATGAGAGCCAAAAATTTCAAACTCAGCTTTTAAATTTTACGAAATTATTATCTTATACAATAGATATGTATTTAGTTAGATTATATATCTAATTTTGGAGACATTTGTATATTTGTTAGAACTATGAAAGACACAGTATATAACGAGTGTATTTTTCATTTGAAGTTACCTAAGGAATACATTTATTGTATTGATTTGATCAAAGAATTTTCTTTAGAATTGTATTGATTTGAGGATACAATTTTGAAAAATTGACTGAGAAATTGAGGATACATACTGAGAAACATACATTTGCATATTAAGAAATTGAGGATATAATTTTTTCTGTTAACGAAATGAAAAAAAAATTGAGTGAAAATTAATTTTGAAGACATTTACCTATCTCTATAAAAGACACAGTCTATAAAGAGTGTATTTTTCACCTGCAGTTACATAAGGGATATATTCAATGTATTGATTTGTTTGATGAATTTGATTTAGAATCTATTGATTTGACTGAGAAAGTCAGGATAGAGTTTTTGCAAATAACACGACGAAACAAATTAATGATTCTAAGTTTAGTGGGGAATATTTCTTTTTTTAGAAGAAATGTGAAGCTTCCAATTGGCTGAACGTTAATTAAGAATAATTTATCCCTTTTTTTGGTATTTCATCCTTGGGTGAAAGAAGGAGAATCAAAGTACAATTTTTGAGTGATTTTGATGTTCCTAATCGAGCTAAATATCATTTTAACAAAAATACAAAAATGCCTTAAAGACGCCAAAACCATTATTTTAATTAAAAAAGAAATTACTAAAGAGAGCGCTAGCAGTCAACATTTTTATATCTGTGAGTGGCAGTAATTTCTTAAGAAAAGAAAGAAATATATTTTTAGAAAATGTTAATCTTGAAAGGTTCCAGAAGGTGAAAAAACTTTTGAAGAAGCATTAAAAAAGGAAACGACATGACACAATAATAATTAAAAATAATGATTAAATCTTTCTTTAATGTGGCTGCATTAAGTATAGAAGTAATTATAATTCAGTGCATTTTATTTTTCAATATTTTATAAAATGTAAATAATTCCTCTTACGGAGACTTTGAGATAGATTAAAATTTAATTTATTGAAATAAACTTTCACATTAGAAGCTTGTAAGTTATTTGCAGTGCAATCTCCCCCTTTAGGTTTTATTTCCGCTATTAGCATTGAAGTAAAGGCTGTGTCGTTTTTCTTAATGTCCGTTTATATAACAAATTATTCTCTTTGTATAGAACTGCATTGCAATTCTGGAAATCTTGCTTTTCGTTGATATTCAGTCATTTCTTAAATCTTTTTAAAAAAGGATTTAGTTGAAAATACACACAAATACGCACACAAAGGAATGAATTCACATGGTATCTTAGACATATGATGAAATTAACTGAGTATGTTATCTAATAAATTCAAATGCCGGTTTTTTGTCTCTGTGCTGTGACGTCATGTCCTTTTTTCTGTTTCAAGATGTCTGACGGATTCTAGCATTAAACTGGCCTAACATGAAACTAGCACTAAACATGAAAAACTCAAAGCATGCATTAAATTTAAAATATTTTGCTCTTATCTTCTTGAAATATGATTGTTTCATGTGGTAGCAATTCGAATAAGGCCATGACGCCTCAGTAACCTGGTGGCAAGGTCAAGGCTTCGGAACCGGATGATTTCAGGTTCGAGACCCAATTCACCGAAGAACCGTCGTGTGAGTGGGTCTGGTGCACGTTAAACCAGCGTGAGGCCAAACATCCTCACGCTGGTGTGGTGTAATGTGGTAAGGAGAGGGGGTGCCAGCTGAGGTGTTGTTCTTGTCATCTGACCGCCCCTCAAAATTACGAGGTCCGTCCCACAATAGCCCTAGTGTTGCTTTAAAACTGGACATTAATGTAACTAAACTAAACCGAATAAGGCCAGGGATTAAAAGAACACAAACAAGAAAATATTTCCACTTTTACAGCGGAAAAAATTAATTGAGCTAAATTTACTGGCTTTTATTTTTGTTTTAGAGATCTAGTTATTAGACGTTATGATCACGTGGTTTCTTTTGCTTAAGGTAAATCTAAAATTTCATGGAATTTGAGGAAATCCCAATTATAGAGCAAAATTTTTAGAAAATAAATATTGTTATCATAAAAAGCTGCATTATAAATTACATGTATATTTGTAGTTTTAAAGAAACCAAGCATTTTCAAAAAAAAAAAATATTTGATTAAATATTAGTATAAAAAGATTTAAATAATGCAACAATTTCAGTTATATTTTAGAGGTGTAATTCAATAAATAAAATCATCTTTAAAAAAGGTTTATTAGTGCATTGGAGATATTTTTCTTCCCTATCAGGTGCAAAGGTCGATGTCAAAGCAGTTTCGAAAATAAATAATTTTTAGTGAACTTCGTAGCTCTATTAAAAGATATATTATCTGGTCAAATCTGGTTTCCAAAAAATATTCTCTAATCAGAAAAAAAGAAATTCTTAAGAAATTTAAAGTTTTTCAAATACATGAAATATTAATATTTCGTCTTGGAGTGAATAACAGCCAGAAAGAAAAATTAAGTGAATATTAAAAAAATTTTCGTTGAAACAATATGATACCTTATAAACGGTATAACTTTATTATGAAGTTATATAATATAATAAAGCATCAAGAACGGATTGAAAAAATGAAAACTGCTAATTAATAATTGGATAACAGTCATAATTTTTTCTGGTAAGACACTAATTTTTCTTATGCAAGAATATTCTAGAATTACTAACATGATTTAATAAAAATTCATATTGTTTTTCTAAGCCTCCTCGTGAAACATGATAAGTGATGAAAATAAAATCTTTAAACTCATTT
Organism: Argiope aurantia; assembly: GCA_026543865.1. Taxonomy (NCBI): domain Eukaryota; kingdom Metazoa; phylum Arthropoda; class Arachnida; order Araneae; family Araneidae; genus Argiope; species Argiope aurantia. Next base: position 1,141,107 of record JAPMOR010038835.1, on the reverse strand, counting down.
CAAGCTACAACAATAGCGTTGTTTCAAATACCTCTAAACTCAGAAGCTAATTAAAAATATTTAAAATTCTTTTATAGCTTTAACTAGCGTATTATTATATAAGATAAAGAAATATTTAGGCAAAATGAAGTTTCCGATGTACGAGTTTGCAGTAATTAAAATATAAGTCTAATACATGAACTTACGACGGCTAGAATAATTGTTTTCAGAAACCTAAGGATTTAGTATAAGATTGCAAAACTGCTCCAATTAAGCTGGCCTGGAAATGCTTTTGGCTTCTTTATGAATAAAATATATGTCATAGGAAAGCAGTATGATATAAACAACTAACTGAACAACCAATTATAAGAACTTAAATAAAACATCATTGAAGTAACGTCTAATTTAAACCCTTAAAATATCTACAAATATTTATCTCATCAGTGAAACGATAATGGTTTAAAGTAATTGCAAATAAGAACTTTTACTCAGATTATGTTACTTTTTACAAAAAGTTCATTGAGATAACAGCTTTTGCTTTTATCCTAACAATTTTCGAGTTATAACTCGAAATTACGGGTAAATTAAAAAAAAAAATTCTAAAATACGTGGGTTTCTTTAAAGCCTTTTTATTCAAACTTTTGATGATTTTCATTATTCTTTTCAACATTTTTAATATGACAACCTTAAAAATTATTATTGAGCCGTGTAATAGCTTAAAATGATGATGTTTGTTTCTTGATAACATATAGACAGCCCCTTTTGGATAAAAAATCTTTGCATTTCTAAAAGAGTTTTCTTTTTTATTCCAAGGAATGCATTTCCCAAAGTCCTGTTGATTTATGTCAGGCATAAAAAAAGTGTCGAGCCTTTTTTTGGAAAACTTTTGCCACAGAAGTGAAATCTCGAACTCTAGGCACTTTCGACTCACCCAAAAGTTTAGACTTTTGATGCGTGTGGCCAATATTTTCATGGCGACATTACAAACATTCTTTCTCCCAAAACTTGCCAGTTTTATGTAGATTCCTTAAGTGAGTACTTTAAACTCAGAACACTATGTATAAACCTTGTTCTCTTTATATTTTGATTTATCTGAGTTCATTAAGTGTGAATATTTAAAGACATATTTTTACCTAAGATATACTTTTGATATTTATTTCTTTACGTAATATAATTGAGTGTCTAAAATGTTTGTAATATTTAGACTTGCCACACATAGCTGACTTACAAAATTAATTATTTTCTACATATTAAAAGAACCTTTAGTCTTATATATTTTTTATAATGATATTTATAACATGATGCATGTATTACTGAATCTTCTTTGTTTTTCCGAATCACACAGTTTCGTAAACAACAAGTTTTAGCTGAACGATACATTAGTAAGTCTTAATTATTAACATTTAAAAAAATGTTTAATGGTTTATTTAAGTACTTGGAATTCTTACGAAATTGGGTGATTATCATTACATAGGACAAAAAATAATATTTTTCGGACATTAAGACTCAAAAAATATTTTCTTTGTAAAATCAATGAGGGGTAAATTTCGTACCATTTCTTTATCAAAAAGATTACCATCTATATTCTCGGTAGCTCCTTTGCATTTTCTAAATGAATCTTAAAATTTAGTAAAGTAGAATTTGATTATGAGTTAAAACAATTCGAATCTTATTTTCAATACTGCAACAGAAAAATTGCTAAGTATATCTCTATTTCAATCACACTTATGATACGTTTTGAATTTTAATGGACATTTAGGTTCTTCATCTTATCTTTTTCATTACGATTTACTTCTTTAGTATCAGAATTTTCTCAGACTTTCATAATTTACTTGAATCTCAGATATTTTTTTATAAAGAATTGTTTTTGATATTTTGGTTCAGTTATAAAACTGTTTTTGACATACATTCTTTTTTTTATCTTTATTGGTTTTGAAATATTTCTAAAATATGAAAACAACAACCATGAATTATAAATGAATGGTAAAAAAATCCAATTAACATAATTGATTTGATTTCAAGTTAAAATATTTTATTTGCTGATTACGATTGAAAAGTCTGGGAAAATAAAAATCTGTGAACATTTTTAAGACTCCAATTTTCTTCTAAATGACTTTATTTTAAAATATGACTCATATTTTTGGAAGTTCACTTAAGTGATTTTAAAAATCTTTTTTTTAGATCTTAAAATATTTCAATTTTGTTTCAATCAGTGTTTTTATTTATTTATTTTAAATTCTACTTATATTAAAACTATTAGAAGTACATGGGAAACAAAGAAAAATCAATGACATGACATCAAATTTACATTAATAAAATACTTGATAGTCTTTTTCAGATATTATCACTTTTAGAGCTAGAACATTAACTTGGTTATTATATTTCACAGAAATTACTTTTCAGAGTTAAGGGTATATTTTTATTATCTTCGTGCAGATTGTGTATAAGAATGATGTGTACAGTAACTATAAAGAAACAATATCTAATACTTGAAGACGGAAAAAATAAAACGACAGAACATCAAACACTCCTCACGTGCGGACTATATATCTCGGCATTTACATTACTACTCAACTAAAATTAACTGCATAAGGAATGTTTGACAAAACCTCCAGAGCAAATCGAAAGAGAAACCTACACTACATAATTAGTTACTTTGACTTTATTGTTTTCTGTCTGCAACTTTTGGATAAGTACATTTCCATGATACCAAGAGTTAAGTGACAAAACCACTAATTGGAAAACAGAGTCACAATACGTCTAAATGAGCTCAAACAAACGTCTGCTTAGTCATAAAAGAAGGAGTTTAGAAATCAGAAATATATCGAATTACACCTTTCAGATAAAACGTTGTTTACCAAACGAATAAATACAAAAACAGATACAACATTAAATGTTAGAGGAATTGGTAAACACTGAGATTTTTTATTATTATTTTTATTTCTCTTACTCCTATCAAAGGCACGTTTTCATTACCATACTATATTTTCTGATTCGTTTACTTTTTCAAAATAATTTGTCGGCTATCTCTACAGTCACAGTTCAAAAGATCTTAGTTCTTCTTAATAACGACAAAAAAATAACAATAAAAAATAAAAAGCGTTCAAAGGCTGCAATCGAGGAAGAGGATGAAAAATGGGGTAATGAAATTTTTGAAGTAAGGCTTGCTTAAATTTAATTAAAGGGACTCTTTAGACTCAGTACGGAGACTAAATAAAATTTTCCTTGGAAAACACTTCGCATGTTCGTGCCGAGAAGAGCTTTACTACAGGCACTCTTCCGTTGCTTTATAAAACGAGATTTATTGCATCAAGGAAGGAAATTGCGATGCACGTTTATTAGAATCTCCTTTTAAATTGTGTCCGTAACTTTTAGTGGGGAATCAGTTTATTGACCCCCTATCAGCTTAAGATTTACTTCATTAAACGTACTCTCAACAGCTGTCAAAGATCATAAAGTTAAATCTCACCAGTATAACCTCCAAGAAACAATCAAGGCTATTAAAAAAATTATACGCTTATGCTGTTGAAAAATGAGAGCTATTGGGATTTTTTATTTAAATGGCTTTACGGTTAGTGTTTCCAAATGAATTTAAAATAGAATGAAAGTTAACTTAGATAGCATATTTTCATGTATTGTATACTTTATTGCTTTATATATTTTATTTTTTGAAATAATTTTATGAATGCAATAAAACTTGAAATTTTTGAAGAAAGCATATTTAATTTTTATACTTTTATTACTATCTACATTTTTCCTTTATATATTTTTATTACTATCTACATATTTTATTTTTATATTTTTATTGCTATCTACATATTTTATTTTTTATATTTTTACTATCCACACACACACACTATCTACGTATTTTATTTTCATATTTTTGGAATGAAAGAAATAGATTATATAATCATGTGTATTGCCACCTAAAGATAAATTTCAAAAAAAATTTACAAAATTTCAAACTGAAAAAAAAAATTAGTGTATATTTTCAAAATCTTCTGAATAGACGGTTGGAGGTTTAAGAAAAAGGAATATGCTTATACTGAAAGTCGATTTGAATCTAATCTCATTGAACAAAAATATAATCTTTCATAAAGATTATATCTTTAAAACTTATTTTTTATCTCTATAATTTTGAGCATTTTATGTTTATTTAAATTTTAATTATCTCCAAAACAATTTTATAATAGTTACGAAAAAAATCGAATTACTGGCTATATAGATCAAACTCCCGAATTTAAACCGACCATATTATAAATATTTAATAGGTCAATATTTCCAAAGCCGGATTGGGTTTTGATGTAGGAATGATAGTTCCCCTATTAATTCCTAAAAATTACTATTAGTTTTAAGTTTGGTTAGAAAAAATGCTATTTATGTTCTGATCATGAACATTTCAGGTCTACCTTAGTGATCAATACAGCAATTTGGTGAAGCCTGTACAATATTTATTTAATTATTCTGCAGATAACCATAATCTTCATTCTTTAAATTCTCTGTTTAAAAATTAAAGATATTAGAACCAAACTGGTGACATGCAAAAACGCGATGTTAACACAATTGAATCTGATGGAATTTTTCGTAAGTGCAATAATTTTCTTTTGGAAAAGAACAGAATCATTTGTGATCATTTGTAATTAGGAAGATTTATCAGAAATCAATAGAATTCCTTTCCTTCACAAAATGAAAATGTTACCATTTTTCAGATTTAAAGGCATTAGCTTTTATATAAGCCTACTATCGCAGTTATCTCCTTCAATATTTCATCCGTTTCACAGCACATTGCAATTATAAAGAAATGAACGTATTTCTCTGTATGTGTCCATTTTCGCGCGGTTAAACTCTGATTGCGCAGGATGTAGCAAGACTCAGACAAATTGTGGGGGTTCTCCGACATCCTTCTGATGACAGAGAACTTTTTTTTATTTTGTTCCAACTTCTTTATTTCCTTGTAAGATTCCAGTTAATAACAAGTATTTTCTTCTTTAGCTTATTATATTTCATTAAAACATGCTACATAACTTTTACTTTCAGATTGCTTAGTCAACAACTTTTTGCTCAACTTAGGAATTGTAAAATGAAACATTAAACATAAATTCTACTTTAACAATCATATTTTCAGACCTTCAATCCAGGATACTGTGGAGCAGAATGAAGGGGTGGGATGGGGGGCTTTGGATAGAAAGAAGATATTGGAAATTCAGAAAAAAATGCAAATAAATAAAAAAAGGAAAATAATTTAGAAGTAATAAGAGAATTTTAATAATTTAGAAGTAATAAGAGAATAAAAATTTAAAAATAAAATAAATTCGTATATTTGAATAAATAGCAATGAGTAAGCTCAATGAAAAGGTTCACGTGGTTTTAAAATCAAGATTACGTATATGTATTAAATTTGCAATACAAATCGTCAAAAAATAGGTTGTATGTCTATTTTTCTGCCTAAGAATATTGAACACGATAACTTAAAATCATAAGGAGCTAGAACTGGATCGAGATATTTCAACCAAAATTTCAGATCTGAATTGATATTTGATATTGAATTGATTTGATTGATATGATGTCTTTTAAGAAAAGATATTTTTCTAAAAGCCATTCTGGATTCTTCTGCATAAGACGAAGCTAAACACAAAATATGGTGTACTGCAGAAGTATGCAAGTAATTTCATAAGAGCATTCCTGATTCTTCTGTATGATCTGAATAGAAAATGAGAAAAAATAATTGATAGATATTGAAAATATTCTTTACATTTAATTTTTTTTCTTTTTGGTAAACTTTTGATTATTTGGATATTCGGGGTCTTTCAATAACTTCTGTTCATTTACATCAGATTGATTAAAGTTACGAAAACGTTTCCAAGGTACTAAAGCACCTCCAGCATATTACTGAAAAATTTGTGCTTGCTTTTTGAAAGTAGACTACAGTTTTTCGAGGCATTAAAAACATTTTCTTTTTAAATTTACGATAATTTCAAACTTACAAACTCCTCATGAATAATTTAATATACTCCATTTTCTTTATTTGTCTGCTAAAACAATTTTCTGTGTAAAAGCAAATATTTAGGATTTAAATATGCTAATTTGTTGCTGAACCATGGTCTGAGAAGCTCAAATAATTATCTTGTTTATTTAAAGTTGAAAGTATTGATTAATAACAAAAAGTAAATAAATTTAAAGTTATCATTTTCTTGCTATTTACTGCAATAGGAGCCACTTATAAAATACATTAAGCGTTGCATAGATGAAAAAGGGGAAGAGTTTAGAAAATTATTTATCTTACAGACAAGTAGAAAATTTTCACACTAATAAAGTTTTTATTTATAAAATTTCTTTCTTATAAAGGAATTCTGTTTCAAACATCCAGCAATAAATTATTATTTTTGAATCTATTGTTTTCGACACATATTCCATCTCTTGTAAGGAAGCTGAACTGAGCTTCAGAAAGCGAGCAAGTCTTATAACCATTTTATAGTCAATTTATTTATAGTTATTTTTAAATAATATAAACTGCATATGTATAAGAGTGGAGAGAATTTCATATTTATGATGCAATATCGCTAATTTTTTTCTGTAATATCGCTGCAATGATTTTTTATGTCCCTTTCTGTATTTCTTGTCTATGTATTTTTAACAAAAATATGGGCCACTTGCCCTTGAATGTTGTCCAGGTTGACTTATAAGAATAAGTGAGATAAGAACTATCAACACCGAGTCATTGCATAATATTTTATGCTTTGATTGCTTGTGAAATTAATGTTTTTGGCTTATAATTGACATTAAAAATAAAAATGTTCACACCTTTAAAAGTTGGCGATTCAAGTGTTAAGAAATTAAATTGGAAATAAATAAATTGAATTGCATTTTAATATCAAAATTATTTTCATTGTTTCCTCAGTATTTTCACGAATTTGTAGAAAAAAAGGATCGTATTTAAATAAAGATTCCTATTGTTAGAATTATTTTCTTTAATAATTTATTATTTTAATATATATTTATAACATAATTTTACTGCATTTTTGAATATTTTCTCAAATCTAGTAAAATTTTGTATGTTCCACATATACATTAGAAATAATTTCTTTACATTTTTCGTTTCAAAAATAACTACAAACCACAAGCGTTTAAAATTTGATTTAAAACATTTTAACAATAGAAATCTAATTACATCTTTATCTTTCGATTGAACCCATGCTCTAAAAGATGATAAATAAATAAATAAATTTGAAACAATTAAAAAACAATAGAATATTAAATAAAATGTATAAAGAAACATCAGTTTAAAGAAACTTTTTATTTTGTTAGCTCCAAGCTTATAGCTGAAAAGGTAATCATTAAATTCTTATCCCAAACAGACGTATATTTTATTTAAATTCCATCAGCTATTTAAAGTAAATAGAAATTAATTTACTAATTAGAGGTTAAATTACGCTATATTTTATATATTAGAATCTAGTGTACAATTTAAAACTAGCTAATGATGATGGAGGAAAACTAATTGCCTGTAATTTGACATGTGGTGCTGTTATTTTAGAGTCAATACTAATCCTTCTTACTCTTTGTTTATGAGAGTAAAAAAAGAAATTCTTTCTTTGAAGAAGAGCCGAAATTTCAGTAATTACCTTGTTTTCATGTCCGTAATTAAAGTTTCTGAGAAACAAGATATTTTTTCCTTCCGTTATTTTTCATTTAGAGCGGCACGAAATACGATGACCGGATGGTATGAAATAGAATTAATAAGATATTGTATAGAATTCACGGATCATAGAACGATTTTTAAGAGAATTTTTTCTATAATTGTCTTACGCGGTAAGGTGGGGTTGATTAGTTCAAATTTTTGTTTCACTGTGTCATACTGCAAAAGAGGTGGTAATTGACGAGAAATATAGCAACGTGAAAAATTAATAATATTGAATAAAATTTTCCTCTATTACATGGCCTCAAAAATCATCAATTTTTAAAATTTTCTCCTTTATCCTTTTATTATAGCTTAGCTGTTAGGTACTCAAATTTTTAAGAGTAATGATTTTTTCAGACTCCTCTCTCCAAATTTCCCTCTATTGTTAACATTAAAAAATACGTGATATCACATTAATGCACTGTTTCTAGTTCTTCATTATCACTATAATCTCTAAGAATCATCATCTTGGTGAATCACAGCGATCAACAACAAACTGTTAGCATTTATTTATTAATTTATTATTTATGATAACGCATTGCAAAACTGGGCTTAAAAAATTATTATTTGCTTGCATAGAATGAATGGCAAAAATACAAAAACGCAAACGTTTAACCTTAAATAATGTGTCGAAAATAGATGCCAAGATTCCTCTTGCTGTTTCGAAAAGAATTACAGTTTAACTTTCAATAATTTATTTGTTTGCATTGAACGAACAGCAAAAATATAGAAATGTAAATATTTAACAAATAATGTTTAGAAAATAACTGCCAAGAATCCTGTTGCAGTTGCGAAAATAATAACAGTTTAAGTGTCAAGATGATTTTCCAAACAGAGTAGCTTATATAATTTTAAAGATTCCTAAAAAATTTGTAGCATTTTCCAAATCTTAGGAGGAAGATTGTTAACCTGATATTAAGTAAAGAGAATGGAGACAAAACTTACATTTAATTTTCTAGCCTTAGTGTACATAAAATAATAACTGAATTCTAGTGAAGTCAAAGATGATTTTAATGAAACTGAACGCTTGAAGGCGTAAGTACCCTCAAGAGGAAGCTTTATCTTAAACGGCTGGCAATAAACGAAGTTGCTCCCTCAAACATGTCAAACCAATGAAGAAGCCATTTCGGCAAATATTTGATCGCCCCCGCTTCGATCACAATTCCAACTTCAATCATTTCCCTCTATTGACTAATCATCAACCTTCAAGAAGTAACTTCTTCGTAAAAGTTACTTGCTTTGTGTTTGTTCTATTTTCGCAACTTCAAAGAGCTTTGTACAGTTAAGTATAACAAAACATTTCTGGCTTTTAGATGTAAAAGGCACATAATAAAAACTTTTAATTCAATCACTTATTGGCAAAATGATAGATAGTAACTGAAAGAAAATGCCAGGTCAATGATAGCTTAATTTGGCAAGTAACGCTTTTAGAATAAAAGTTTAAAATAAAAAGATTTTCTGGATCTCTTCTGAAGCAGGAAAATATTCCGCATGGAATTTTGTTTATAGTCTTGAACTAAAAGCAATTCTAGTTGATTTTTATTTCAATAATTCCTAAAATGTTCTATTTAATCAACGAATTCTTTAAAAATAACTTTTCTTAGTGTTCTAAATAGTAGAATTTTTTTCTTTTAATTATTTTTTACTCTTTCATCTTAAGATATATTTTCTCTCAGATTCACTACCAGGTGGTACCACTGGTAGAGAACCAAAATTCGATTTTATTAATGATTAATCAATAAAAAATGTTTTAAAAATATCATAGAAGTTCTTATACACTAAAAAATCGGAAACGTGCACTTGGCCTTAGATGTTAAATTACATGTGCCATTTTGTATCTCATATGACTATGACGCTAAGAGAAGCAACTGCATTCGAACTTGAAGCAAAAAATATTCGCTTAATGTACGTTTCTCGACAAACTTTGGTTCAAATAAGAATTACAATTTTCTTCAAATGATATTAATTTTCCGGACATTAGATTTTATCAATTACATGAAATATCTTCTAATTTCTTCTAGGGAAACTATATAATAATACTAATTTGAAAAGAAAATTTCGTCTTTTTTAGTATTACCAGCCTTTTAGACTTCAACTGCAGTTTAACAAATATTAGTACATAATAGATACTTATATATTGTTTTTTTTTCATTTTAACAGAGGTTCAAAATGATGCATTTAAGCTCAATTCTTTTTCAAAAATTTGTCTTTTTTATTGAAAATAAATGAATCATTAAGAATTAATTTTATTGAGGTTCTTTGCATAATAAAGCATGTTTGCATTTAATCAAACATCGCTTAAGTTCAGAAAAAGAAAATCTATTTCGGAATTACTGAATGAAATGCTTTCTTTTCTTTTCAATAATGATTCAATTTCGTGTAAATATTTATAAGAAATGAACGCAAGCACATTGAAATATTTTACAAGCGAGCAGAAATTTTAAAACCAATTATATTCAAAATCATTTTAAGTTTAAAAATTAAAGAGAATATTTAAGTTTTATTTAAAATTAAGATCATAAGGGTTATAATTTCTTTAAAGCTTTTTATCTTGTTCGAATCTTCTTTTTGTCAGAGTAATATAAGTCAAAGGAATAACTTCTTTACAAAAACGGTTGATTTAAATCGAATTTAAAGCAAGTAAAAGGAGATTAATGTTTGATGTTATGAAAAAGAATATGTTTATTATTTTAATGCATTATTATTTTAATGTTTATTATTTTAATTTCATTATTATTAAACTTGTTCGTGTTGCTTATACTATTACTGATGAATATTAATTACATTTTTTATTTCTCATCAATCTTATAGTCTTAACTTCAAACCTCTTTTTCCCTTTCTCTGTTCTTCTTTGTTTATCCTCTAATTGAAAATACCTGATAATTAAATGATAAGGGATAAAAAATAACTGAAAGAAATAGCTAATTTAAGGCTAAAAATAAATTACAAATAACTCATTAAAAATATCATTAAAAAATCTTTTTCTTAAGAAATTTTCTTAAATATATGTTAGTTTTTGCTACACATATAAATGAAAAGAAATGATTTTACTTAAATGATATTAAATAAATTGGTGGGAATCTACTTCATTTATTTCACTCGCGCCATATATTGTACCCTGCAAAAGTTTAGAATTTCTATTACCAAATCTTTCGCTCTGATGACTTTCTTTTAATCTTCGTCTGAAAATGCCCTCACAAAATCATCGTTTTTTTTTTTTTTTTTTTTTTTTTTTTTTTTGTCACAAGAAATTTTCGTACATCCTTGTTTATTCTTTCAATAAATAAAAAGATTTATGATGATTTAATTTAATTTATTGGATTGTTCGGAAAGTAATTTCGTTTTTTTGTGTGTGTGTGTGTGTGGAAATGAAAGACAGTTTTCGTATAATAAACAAATACTTTATTACATTATATATTGGCCGTTCTGGTCCAACACCTTTTGCCATCTTTCTGGTAGTAGCATCATTCCACGCTCATAAAATTTTTGGTCTTTGTTGCCAAAAAACTGATCGAGGTGGTTTTTGACCTCCTTATTTGAGGTGAAGGTTTTACAGTCTAAAAAATTTAGCGAACCAGTTCTGGCATTGGCGTACTGTCAACACACCTTCTCCATACACATCGGTCCATTTCTTTCTGGCTTGAACAGCATTTTTACCCTTTCTGTAGTAAAACAGTAAGATATGTCGAAAATGCTGCTTATCGCTCTCCGTATTTAAAAGGGCACCAACCAAAAACTACTGCGTAGAATTAATTGGAAATTTTCACACACAAGCCTTGATATATGAGCTCTCAAAGCATATAAAAATTATACGGCTTAAATGTGAAGTTGGGTGCAAAAAAAAAATACAATTAAATCCTCTGTCGGGAAAAAACGAAATTACTTTCTGAACAACTCAATAAATCAAAGAAACGAAATTACGAAATTTAACGAAAAAAAAAAAAGAGAGTCCTGATTTACTTTATTGTTTTCTGAAATAAATTTACCTCCTTAGTCTGTTGAAATAAATGATTATCTTAAATTTTATTGACTATTCAAACACTCCTAGGAGCTTGTAGACAAACAATCTTTAAAAGTATTAATTCAATTGTCTGTTGAAGAGATTTAACTGGAGTCTTCGTCTGTTTAATCTACGCGAGTACATTTGTATGCTGGCACGAGTCACAAACACTGTTTCTGCTATTTGCTTTTCGATTCTTCGGGCCTATGGTGTCATTAAGGGGATCAGAAAGTTTATTCATACTAATTGAATACTCTCTATAACTAACTATTTACGTTAATTGTTCGAGAAGTAAAACAATGAGGCTGTTTTGAATGCATTTGGCATTTCTAGAAAAATTTACTTAGTTAAAGAACTTGCTCCTTTGGAAAGCAATTGTTGGTTTGTGTGTTTTTGAAATAAAAATAAATTTGCCGAAGGTCTCCAAATGAGATCTTGGCTATGATCAACATTTTTAAGCAAATATGTGTTAATTTAACTTTCAACTTTGAATATCAACCATTTTCTGTCTTTGAAATTCATTCGAAGCTAAGAAAGTATCAGGGTAAACATACCAAATTACTTTCGTAGAATGTTACTTAAGCAACTCTACTTAAAATTAGGTTATATACCAATATTTTAGGTAACATATATTACATTTAGTTAACATTACTTAAACATTACCTTAATCATTGGATTATTTGGAAAACGTAATAAAAAACGAAGACGACTTTTCATGAAAGCATAATATGTAAAATTTTTTCTCTAAAAAGCAAATGTAAAGAAGAAAGTGCAGCTTTAATTGGCTGAAATAATTTTCGTTTTATTTACTGATATCGAAACGACTTAGAGTCAGATTATTGAAAACTTGAATACTTAGAAACATAATTTTTCATTATATAAAACAAATAAATTATGCTAGTTGTTATATCACAATTACAATCAACCGTTTACTAAATATTGTAAATAAAAAAAATTAAATTGATCATTTTTGTGTAGAATTATGAATAAATAAAAATAATTGATGGATTTTAATGATATTTGTGCCATTTTTTTCATTTAATAATTTAATGATTTTAATAGTTTTGTATATAAATATTAAAATGATGCATGGTAGGTAGCAGTACTTCATTGAAAACTTTCTCTTTAAATTGTTAAATCTTATTTAAAGTTTGTAAATAAATCTAAATAAATGTGAAAAATAAATTAAAAACAATGAAAAGTAGGAATTTTTAACTTCACTATTTAATGAGAATCTATTAATCCAAATATTAATTTTTTAATTAAAGGTTTTCGTTAAAATAATTTGGTAATGTATATATATTAAACAGCATCTCTCTTGGATTTGTTATGACATCAAATCCTTTTTCTTTCCAAAAGATACGAAATAAAATCCAAAACTAAGTTAACATAAAACATATCATGCGTACATCATGTCTTAACATCTAACATTTTACGTCTTGAAAACTTTTATATTTTGCTGCGACGTCACGATCTTTTTCCCTCCGAAAAATTCGAAGCAGATTCCAAAATTAAATCGTCGTGGCACCTTTCGCATGTATCAGAATACCCTCAATGGCTTAGTACACTTGGAGTGATACAGCATCTCATGTAACTAAATGAACTGAATTTATGTGAGTTAACTCATATTTAATAGGAGTTTTAATCTACAAACACTTATAAAAATTATTTATAAAAATTTGATCAATCATGTATTTGCACAGATCTACATGACAAAGATTTAAATAGCATAACTTTAATACAAATTCATTGAATTGATTAATATTAATATATATGAAGCATGAATGTTCACGAGGATGGAAATTAAATAAAACAGAAAAGAAAAGAACCTAATAATTGAGAGATTTCTTTGAAATTACTATTTAAAATAGTTAGTCTTCCGTGTATACATCGTGCCTTTTCTAAAAATCGGAAAAAATCAATGTAAATCAATTCAGGATCTAATTCCTTTTACTGTGGCTCTTCGGTTGAGAAAACAAAGGGAAAATGTAACTTTCTCAGCTCAATCTGTTGTTGTATTTCATTTTTTGGTAAATTTCTTCTTTTCATTCCCAAAATAACTAAAGAAATTATCCCTTTATGCAACTGGCAATTGTACCTGATTAAACTATTCCAATTAGGCATCATATTTAAATAAGCAGAAACTTAAAATAAATTATTTTGTTTCACAAAGTGCAAACGATTTTATTCGTTATATTAACGTATCGCTTTGAAATTGCCCATATTTTTGAAGGAACCTTTCAATTTTGAACTATTATAGATGAACCAGCCTGCGTTGATGTCTTTCTCTCGTATAAATGACAAATCTTACATGATATCGAGTCTCGAGCCTTCAACCCGAAATCAAAACTCAAGCATGTGGATACCCTGATTCTCCTAAGGCTACCAGTGACATCTTTAATCATAATATAATCGATAATAATCTTTACGTATTTATTATCATCAATATCTAATATTCCATTTCTTTTTTTTAGATAACTTGTAGTGTCGAATAATTAATCGTTTTTCAGTCTAATGTTATTAATGCTATTTGCTTCTTATAGCCTTGTAGCAACTTTTAGAAGTTTAAACCTTTATAAAAGGAAATGGAGAATAGTAGAAATTAGCAGTCTACTTGCAACAGTCCGTTTTAAAGTAATATAAAAACTTCTAAACATTTTGTATAAAAGAATTTTTTTTCACCGTAATAGATTATTTTTAGAAATAAGTTTTTACTTCAGACACTGAAAATTATATGTTTATATCTAAATGTTTGAGATTTCCATGTTTGAAATGTTGAGAAATGTAAATTCCAATTACATTTTTTATTAAAAAATAAATTAATTTTTTGTTTTGTAAAAAAAAAATTGATGAATTTTTAAAACAAAAAAAATTTTTTTAAATATTACATACATTAAAAAAGAAACAAGTTTTGTCAAATTTTTATTTAGAACTCGATATTTCATCCTTGTAAGTGACTCACTCTGAACAGGTGGTCTGTATAACAAGTTGCTTGTTATTAAGAATCTGTAAAAGTAATTCGAAAGATCACTAACATGTTTTTACCATCGAAGTTATTTTCAGAAATGAATACTATACAAGAAAAGAGTGAAAAATTATATGCAGTGATACAAGATACAATCAGCACCACCTACTCAATTTGACTCTGCAATTCGTAACGTATTTTTAGGGGGGGGAAAAAGAGCTTTCCTTTCTCCTTACTCTCTGTAAAGGAAGATAAATTTATGATTTAAAGTTTTAAAAAATTAATTCAGTATAATTTCAAATAAAAATTTCCACATTTTTAATCTGCTTTTTTTCACATTTCACCTTCTTTTTCTTATCTACATGTGCTTCATCTAATACCTCATAAAAGAAGGTTATTTGTAGACTTCTAGATCACACGCATTTTTTAAAAAAAGGATTTGAGGCAAAAACTCTTTAAAGCAATCATTTAACCGTAAAATATTAAGAAAACTTCCAAAAATAAGCTGACTGATTAATGACCTCAAAATATTTTTTTTAAATCCATTGGTAAAAGTCTCTTTTGCGCTTCATTTTTTGAAACTATGAAGCACTTTTTACCGGTTAATCCGGGATGCATGTTATCGTTATTTAAACATAATATTCTTAATATTATGTTTAAATAACGACACTTTCAATGGAACCTGCAAAAAATATTGATGGAATTGTCTTATGAGGAATATATCACCGTTGAGCTAATTAAAATAGACATGCTCGAAATATTTCATTACGCTTAAGCATTTTTAATAATAATAAAAAAAAAACCCTTTTTTTCTTGGCGCTTTTAACATTCAATTTCTATATTTTTTTCATTTTTTTTTCTTTATTACTTTATAAAAAGTTCAATATTGATCTTTTATCATCGTTATTAAATTCATTTTCACGTACAATTTTAATTTTCACCTTTATGTTTGCATTTTAAATTTACTCTGATATTTTTTTTTCTTTCTACTTAGATGTACAAAGAAAGTTAATAAAAAAAACAGGCAGCATCGAATTGATCGAATGTCCAAGAAATATTCTAAAAACGTGAATTCTATTATTGCGGATATACTTATATTCATTATCCAAATATTCATATGTTAGCGTTTAAATGCATATTGCTATTAAAAATAAAAAAAATGCCCCATACTTTCTTTTTTTATCAAAATAAATGCTAGTATATTTAAACAATGACGTAATGATTTTTTTTTTACTATTTTTCCCTTTAACAATATTGAATACTTCAGTCTTTTACTATTAACGAATACTTTTACGATTACGTTTTTTTAAAATTATTTCTCCTTTCATCTACATTGTATTAAACTTCGTGAAAATATTATTTTAACAAAATATTAAAAAACTCATGCATCTAAGGATTAAACGAGCCACATAGGGAATATCTACATATGGCGATTTAAAATATTTAATAATTATGTAATACAATAAAAATAGCTCAGGCAATATATTAATTGAAAATTTTAATCGAGCTACAATAGAGCTTCAGAAATAAAGCTATACAATAAAGCTACAATAAAATTACGAGCTTGAAGCATGCAATCTACGATCATTACTGTGAAAAAAAATGCATGACTATGATTCGATGAAAAATTTAAACACATGATCTATGAACACATCAAGTATTAAATGGATTTTTAATTTAATCAGTAACACGGTACATTCCCCAGATAGAAGGAATCAATTAACTAGAGAGTGGAGAAAACAAAACTGTTAAGAAGTTAAATCATTCCCTTACACTTAATATATCAATAATTATATATCTAATTACATTTCAATGCGCAAAGAGTTGAAACAATGAATACAATTTGATTTCCGATATCTTAAAATCATTATTTAAATTCGTCATTTTCAAATCAATGCAAATATTTTGAAACAAAACGCTGATATTTATGTACACTGCTAAATTAATACGAAGTCATTTAATATTATAACCCTAAAAAATAAACTTATTAGCCCACGGAAATCGCGAAATCAAGAAAAAAATTGATTAATTCCGATGCAAGATGCTCACTAATAGGTAAAAATCTTGTTAATATTTTTATTTGCAAAATTTTTATAACACCATATTAATATAATTTGATTTCCTATATCTGAAAATTATTATTTAATTACACCTTTTTCAAATCAATACAAATATTATAAAACGTAACGAATTGATATTTATGTTCAATGCTAAATCAGTACGAAGCCATTCATTAAGAAATAAACATATTAGCCCACGGAAGTCACAAAATTCAGAAGAAAATCGACTGGTGACATATACGCATTTGGAGGATTAAAATCTTGTAGTTTTTTTATCTGCAAAATTTTTATGACACCATATTAATACAATTTGATTTTCAGTAACTTAAAATCATTATTTAATTAGATCTTTTTCAAATCAATACAAATATTTCGAAACAACAACTGGTTCAATGCAAAATTAATACGAAGTCATTCAATATTATAACTCTAAAAAATTAGCTTATAGGGCAACAGAAATAGCGAAATGCAGAAGAAAATCAGCTAGTTTCTGATGCAAGATATGCAGTTGCAGGGTAAAAATATTGTTAGTTTTTTATATCCAAAATGTTATGACATCATATTAACAAATAATTTTTCTCCCTTTTAATAGGAAGACGGAAATTATCAGCAGTACTTGGGGAACATCTTCAGTAACAGACGCTTCCGAGTCCCATTCCCATTGACAGACTTGGATTTACTGAACGCTCTGAGGAAACGCCAGATCAGATATCACCCCTGTTATTTCAACCCCGTCTCTTGCTTCAGGAGGAAGTAAATGGAACGAAAATGGATCAATGAAAAGCATTGGAAAATTGATGCGTTGATAGCTCTTTGATGTACTTCTTTTTTACGTTTTACCATTTTTGTAATGGCGTCGATTCCCAGTAGAGAACGTTTTGGGTCAGTTTCATCTGTAAGCGTTTGTATATATGTCTTTGTAGGTTTGATGGATCGGTCATTTAGTCAAGGCATTAAGGATTGACATTGTTTATTTTAACTCATTCTATTTATTGTTCATGAAGAATCGTTTGTAAAGTCAATGTTTTTAGACTCTGGTGGATCGGTGGTTCAATAGAAGAAATAAAGAATTTTCCCTTGTGACTGATTCTTTTGATTGATATATACATTATCTGGCACATACATTATGTAATGAAAGTGCAGCTATAAACAAATTGACCTTTTGGAAACTGGCAGACGCCGCG
>JAPMOR010038835.1:1049496-1098241 GCA_026543865.1 Argiope aurantia | reverse complement strand
AAAAAATATTTTATAATTCTCAGAATTTAACGCATTCTGATAAAAAAATGTTATGAATTTCCATAGTAACAGTCAAAAATTAGTTGAAACGTAATGAAGATTTTTCGTGTATTGTACTTAACGTACACTTTATTTTCGTCGAAAGCAAGAAACAGCGTTGAAGTAACATTTCCAGTACATTTTCCCCTCTCCTCTTCGATGGAGTTCCATTTGTGGCACGCTGAAACTTTCCTGAGGATACGTTTTGTTCAACGCATTCATCAGTCGATTCAACAGCATTGTCGACCGTTTCAAATAACGCTGAAAACACAAAAAACAGCAATTAAGAAATAAAAATATAACTAATAGGTAGACATTTTACAAGGATTACATGTATGCGAGAGTCAAACAAACATAGCGATATTCATAAAATACATCGCAAAACAAGCATTCATAAAATATATACAAGCAAACAAGCATCATATTAATTTTGTTTGCTAGTTATGTTGGTTTTAGTTGACAATTTAGTTATTTATTAAATATTTAGTTCATTATATAGTTATGTTAGCTTTGATTATTTTACACGAATCTATGTTAGGTATAAAAACATTCATTTTGGCAAGGAATCTTTCATGCTGTAGACATGAAACGAGCATTTTTGATTCTAATTACTTTGAAATACCATTTGTCTATCTTAAAAAAAATTAAAATGAAAAATATACAGTAAAATAAAATTCAAAATGTAATTATTAAGAACTTTAAGTTAAAAAAATTTTAGGAATATTTCAATTTTATCTTCCTAAACTTAATCTTATATATATATATGTGTGTGTGTGTCAGTGCACTTTAAAAATTCTATCCATATATGTAAGAATATTTTAAATAATTTCGAAATTTGAAACTGGAATTGTTTTTACCATTCAACGTACACAAAGCAAAAATTCAAATATATGTCGCCTTACGAAGTAGGTGAAAACCCGATGGCATAATTTCCTTTTGCAAACATTAAACAAGTCGAGTAAAATAAAAGTGAGCACAAAATAGTTGGTCAGAAGTTCTTTTTGGGCGCACA
Organism: Argiope aurantia; assembly: GCA_026543865.1. Lineage (NCBI taxonomy): Eukaryota > Metazoa > Arthropoda > Arachnida > Araneae > Araneidae > Argiope > Argiope aurantia. The sequence goes on along the minus strand of JAPMOR010038835.1, from coordinate 1,097,190 downwards.
TTTGTTTCTTGCTCGTCTGCATGACTTAAATTCAAAGGAATTCAATTAATTTAATATAAGCAAGGATGGATTACTCCTTCAATACTTAGGGTTTTATATTTCAATCCTTGCTTAAACATTTTATTTGATATATTTCAAGTCTATAAAAATGGAATTTTATAACCAATTTTTTACTCATTTCTAAGTGTATAACAGTTTTCAAATATTATGCATTTGTTAATATATTTCAAGATTTCTGGGAATTAATTATCAATTAATCCCCATCGATTAATTTAACTAAATTTTGATTCCATACGAGTGATGAAAATAAGTACTGAAATGGAAAAAAAATTATCTTAATGTATCATAATATTCATAATAACAAATTATAAATTAAAGACGATAACAAGCAAATAACTTGAATTAAAAAAGGAATTTTTAATAAATTATTAAAAATGTGTTTATAATTAAAATCATATAAACCTATTATAACATATTTATAAATAAATTTAAATTTAATATTCAAAAATATATTTATATTAAATTTATTATCAATAAATTTTGAACAATTTAAAAATTTAATTAAAAAATTATTATCTTGCTAAATTTTTGTCTGCAGAAGGAGAAGTTTCCAAAAAAGAATTTTTAATTAAACCAAAATTTTTTAATTAATTAAAAATTAAGTTTTAAAATTAATTTGTTAAATAATTTTTTTGTATTTCTTCCAAGAATTTATTTAAATTTACCGAATTAATTGATGAAAGACACAAAAGCATGAAATGTTGCCTTGAAAGAGATAACTACTTGGCTTTTACATGCATGCCATCTTACAATACAACACTGCTATCGGCTTCTCAAGATTTCGAACTCAACACTTTTATTTTTATGTACTTTTGCTTAAGAAGATAAGTTTCATGTTTGCTAGAGATGCAATATTGTGTCGGCCTTTCACAACCTTCTTAATATATTTTAATTTGGAAATTTTAGGCTATCGATATCAATATATTATTTTAATATCTTCAGAACTTAATTATAAGTTATTGGATTAATTAAATTAAATTTTGTGTCCATACTAATGGCTTAAAATAGTTGTGAATAACTAATTTCAAGATCCTATATTATTGATAATAAGAAATGATCAATTAATAGTTTTAATATGCTAATGAAATTGTAGTTTTAACAAGTATTTAGGAAAAATTTTAATTCTATATTTTCTTCCTTCTTCTAATTTTTTATTAAGAAATTCAATGAAATAAATTGATTTCTCTGAGAAAGAAATATCTATTTCATTTTATGTAGAATAGGTTTTATATTGAATGCCAATGTATTTATATTATTAGTTCATCTAAAAATATGTCTTAAAATAAGATTCGTGCTCAGAACTAACTAACTATAAATCATATTTATAATTCAAATACAATCTGCATAACTTATATGTATGGCGCATATTCAGATATTCAGAATCAGATTTGAAGGGGTGTGTGTGGAAATCTGGGGAAATTCAAAGGTCACTTTTTGGCAGATCCCTTTTATTAAGCATTCTGTTTTGTGATGAGAAATTTTTAATTTTCGAATCTCTTTTTTTAATATATATATATATATATATATATATATATCATGTATATTTTATTTAATAATGAAATATTTTGGAAAATGTTTTTCAGTGGTAAGTCATAACTCCGTGCATCTCGCTTGTAATCGGAATGCTTATGAAAAATAATAAGCTAAAAGCAAACAATCTGTTTGGATTAAAAAAAATTGTAATAAAAACTTCAGTAAAATGCTTTTCTACTAGCCTGGCAATATCGCATTCTAATGCTTGCAAAAATATCTCTAAAAAAATTAAGTTCCGCTAATAATATAATTTTAAATTATCTGATAAATATTTTATATGTAACTAAATTATCTTAACATGATAATCTATATCTATACTTATAATAAAGCTCAATGTGTGTGTGTGTGTGTGTGTGTGTGTGTGTGTCTTGGCGCTCTACAGGCCAGACCATTCAACCTACAGCTACCAAATTTGGCACGTGTATACCTTGGAGGCCGGGAATGTGCACCTGGGGGTTATTTTTTCGAATTTTTAAATAGAATTTTATTTATTTAAAAATTAAGCGAAATTTTGACGTGTTTCTGCTATAACTTCCGAAAATATTACCGCACAAAAAAGATTTTTACATGAAGTTAAAGATCAAAAATTTATCTTTTAAATGATACTAATGTTTTAATCTTAAAATTAAATTTCTATTTTTAATATTTTTAAATAAATATTTTAACTATGTTTTTCAATAATTTTTTTCGTAAAAAATAAAAATTAAGATTAAGCACGTTTCGCATTCATGGGAAAAAAATTGGCTTTTTTCAAAGTGTTGCCATCACATTTATTAAAGCTCCAATTAAAAATAAATTAAATCTTTTTGGAAATAAAATCTGCAAAAATATAATCTTCGCACATGTTGTTTCGTTAATGACTCATAAAATAATGAAGATATAAACAAACTAATGGCATTTATTTATGGAATAACTCATATATTTTCCTTTTCAGGTTTGAATATTTTTACTTTTCTAAATATCGTCGGCGCGTGTTTTTAATTTCAGATAATTTCATTTTCCAGTATAAATATCTGTACTTTTCTAAATATCGTCTGCTTATTAATTGCATTTTTCTCTCTTTTATTTTTGGCAACTATTGAAATGTTATGTTTACTTTTGATGTGTTTGTTCTATGTAGTACTTTTGTATGTGATGTTTTATTCGAGAGGATATTAAGGAGAATGTATACACCACAAGAGAAAGCACAGATTTTATGGTGGTCATAGAGTTAATTTCCAATTAACTAAATCACTGACTTTTAAGAGTTAATTTCCTATCACTTAAACTGACTGATTTATGAAAATTTGAATATCACTATTCAATAAAAAAAGGATAATTTTAGATTTTCCATCGATCGCTTCAAAGAAAATACGCCAATTAGCGCGGAGGTTTCTCAAGATTAATTTGCCTAAGATTATGAAAATGTTGAGTTTTTCTAAATTTTTAACATTTAAAACTTCATAAATAAGTCTTAGTTGATCGTGGAAAATAGAAACATTCATTCATTTATTTAAAATTTGGTGTGTCCAGAATATTTCTCAGAATATGATACCTTACTGCATTAAATTTAGACTTCATAATTTTTGAAATATATTTATAGGCCGGAACAAAATATTATTATTGATTTCATTTCAATCCTTTTGAAAGCAAAACTAAAAACTGAATTTTATGCTGAATCTCAGAAATTTTTGTTGAATTATTGTTTGAGATATTACATAAATGATGAAAAATATTTTGTAGTTTACATAAGACTTAAATACCGAGCGATTCTGTTTGCAATACTCACATTCAATAATAATAATAATTAATAAATAACAATAAAAATGATAAATAAAATAAACGCTTGGTTTTATTAAAAAATATCTTAATATTAATTGCAATTTCATCATTTATATTTTAAATTAAAGTTGAAGTTTTGCCGGAAATGACAACAAATTAGCAAAATATATATAGTAAATTGAACGAAACGATCTAAACAGTATAAGTTTGGTATGGCTATCAAAATTTGAATATTAAAAATGTTTTGTTTGAGAATCCTTTAACAGACCAGTTACTTAAAATATTTAATTTAAAATTGTAGCGAACGGTAATACTGGCGAAGCAGCTGGTCGCCAAAGGCGGCTAGTAAAAAATAAAGGAATTTTATAACAAATACCTTCTAATAATTGTTTGACATCTTTATTTATTTATTAAGTGGCATTGAAGTTTTGAAATATTTCTCTTCTTCACTTAGAAGTTTTTAAAAGTGATGCTAATTTTGTGATATTTGCCCCATTTTGAAATATTTTTAGCACTGTGATTTGGAATTATATTCCGAAAAAGTCTACATTTAGATCACATTTTTTTTTAATTCCATCTTGCATCTTGTATGTGAGAAGAAGTCAACACTTCCCAGAAAAGCATGAGACAACATGCATTCAAACGAAATGCCCACTTACATATGTCATGTTATTGAGTTTTCTCGAGAATTGACTACTTATTTATTTATTTTGTATCCGTTACTAAGCGGATACTATGCCCAAAAACTCGGGATATTTTAATGTATGGCAATGACACAAGTGAAGTCATAATTTCATAAGAAAACTTTTTCCTAATCGTGATGGTTGAGAAAATTTATCATTTTCAAGAGAAAACTGTTTAATTTTCACAGAATCAATTGCTTGAAATTTATAAACTTCGAAAAGGATTGAAAGAAATTTTTAAAAAAATTAGTAATGCGATTTAATATAATTTAAATTTATTTAAATTAACTAATAATTAATAAATAAAAAATAAATAATTTTTAAATCTTAATTACATTATCAAATGAACTGGAAAATAAAATTGTCAAGTTAAAAATTAATTCATCATGTAAATGAATAATAGAATACTTATCAAAACCAATGATGTATAAATTTTAATTAAATTATGCATAAAACTCCGAAATGAAGCTTACAACCTAAACATCAGTTTATTAATATCTGAATAGTTTATTAGATATGATCAGTTTATTACTGATATTTTATTTTTATATGATATTATTTAACTTATCTAGTTTCGTGTTTGTAAAGATGGAATTTTATAATAACTTTTCTGTCAATATTCTACACGTATATAAGCTCTAACTTAATATTTAAAAAATCATTTATTATATTAATTTGATTAAATTTTGATTCCATACGGGTAGTGTCATCTGGTAATAAATTTGAGTAATAACTGTTTTCAAGACTCGATAAAAGTTATAATAATTTAGTGAAAATTAAAAATGAAAAAGTAAAAAATAATTTTTATTTTTAAGACACTAAAAAAAATGTAAATTTTTAAAACCTGCTTTTATAAACTATTATTTACAGTAAAATATATTTCCTATTTCTCGGGCCTATAATGTTTCCAATATTTTTTGGGGTCACTTCTGCTATCAGAAGTCAAATTTTAATCGATTTATTTTATCCTTATAATAATATAAATTTCTTAATTATCGTTTAAATAAAAGGTTAAACCAAACTTTTATCCTAATCGAGGAAAATTCTTCGAAGAAATACTTGTCTTTCCTCCGCCATAAGTTATTGATTTCATTAAAAAAAATTATTTTATAGTTAGGTTGAATAGTATAATATAAGCAATTGTATGAGTAGTTAAGATAGTCTGGTACGTTTACATCAATCATTCCCTACTGTGAATCTAACTGAGTCTGTTAACTCTTTCGGTCATAAAACTACTTTAACTCTCCAGGGTTCTCCTCTTTAAAGATTGTTTTATCCAAGTTCTGAGTCTTATTAAGCGAGTTTTACTTTGTTTTGTGACTAAAATGACAAAACTGTGATTTTTACTTTGTGAAACGTGGATATTAGAACGCAGTAAGTCAATTGACCTTCAGAAAAGCATTTAAAAAAGTCCTTGGAAAATAAATTTTAAGGGAAACGAAGGTCAACATCAGTAACTGCATTGCTCAGAGTTGGGAACAAAATTAGGTAGATACATTCAGTGACATTTCGGGTATCTACGAATCGAAGCATTTGACGGTTGGTGATAAACATTTTAAAAATAAACACAATATCCACATTATTATCGCTGTAGCCTGGTCATTTACGATTCGAATACCCACGAAAAATAGAGTTATATTTTGTAATAAGGCCAGTTAATTGTCCCATTGCCGATGACGAGACAAAATGGTATGGTCTCAGCTTCAGAGCTAGAGAGTTCCAGGTTCGATTCCAAATTCAACTAAATTTCCATTGTAACCAGTTTCTCTATCGGAGAGTACGATTAGTTATCATGATACACAATAATACATTTACTTCTGTGGAATAGTTAAGCACTAAAATGGTACGATAACTATTCTCTAATTTAAGATATTTTCTCCATGAAAAACACAACTTTTAATACACAGAATGCAGATTGTGAAAGGAACAGCGAGTATGTTAGCAAGAACTTTCTTGTAAATTTATAAAAACATGTTTTCAGAGTTGAGTTGATTTTCGAAGGCTGATTAATTTTATAATCTTTTCATATGTGAAGCTTCCAGCAGTATTCAGTTGAAATTCAAAAGTTACACAACACAAATTTTATAAATAAGGTTGTTGTTGATGAAAAAATGTTTGAAGGTTCGTTCCGGCATCTGTTGGAAACCGGAATTTTTTAATGAGATTTTAAAAAATTTTAGTCTTACAAATCAGTTTCTGATATACTGTATTAAAAGCAAACTAAGAGTCAAAAGTCCAAAATAATAATAAAAATATTGTAAGAAAACACGGATATAAAATAAAAAAAGTTCCAACCGTATATACAGTATAAAGCTATCTGAAATCAGAAATATGGTTTTTGAGTTAAAAAGTACCAAAATATCTTATAAAAACATATCAGACAACATTTCATAGAAGTTATAAAACGAAAAGAAAATAGAATGCAATAGAAAAATTGGTTAAAAAATCAAAAACTAGGAACGGAAATTGTGAAAGATGCATGGGATTTCATACGATCCTGCTGGTTTTTATTAGTTATGATGACTTCACTTAGAATACAGGTTTTCTACCGATAAGTGAATTTTATTGTATTGTTTAAAAATTTGCCAAATAAATGTTTTCCGTCTGGGTAATTGAGGTTCTTGAAAAGAATATTTAGCAAACTCATTGCAAATTCAAATGTCTAACATGCCTAAAATACTCAGTTGTATTGATTTATTCTCACAAGGTCAAATAAAGCTATTAAAATACATTAATTTGAACTTGGATTCTGAAAACACAATATTAATTTTTTTTTATTATTTTTTTCAGGAGAATTTTTTTAAATGTAAGTAGGCTATTCAGATATGCTGAAAGTTTCAGTGGAATCTCACTTAAGAGCAAAATTCTTTCTTGAACCTTACTCGTGATTCTAAACAATCATTGAGCGAAACAATTTTTTCTATAGGAATCCATGCAAAATAGGACAATGCTTTCCGTTCCGAAAAAAAATGATAAAATATATTTAGAATGATGTAATTTATAATTTATTATGCACACTTTTTTATTACAAGAAAATAGTTTAAATGCATATTTGTCTTTGGTTACGTTTCAAAATTTGGCAAAAAGGAAACACAGTATTATTGTTAAATGAATTTGTTACTCGCTTTGTTACTGCTTATCAGGGTGATGTTTCTCAACACAAGATGCAATAATTTTCAATCCTTTCAGCATCTACCTGATTTCATTGGAAAGTTGTCCCTCTATTGCGTCTATTATTTCTTTCTGTTCAGACCAATCTTTTCCGCAACCTTTTGTTGTGACAAAGCATACAGTTCCGAACCCTCTTTGGTAGTTCAAGTTATGCTCTACCACCAGCTCATCGATGTCGTTGCTACCCATCTCTATCCCCATAATCTTGGCTGGGGATAAACTCTCATCGATTAAGACTCTCCGTACACTTGCTCAAACTCGTCGGAGCCGCGTTCCACTATGCTATCCAGCCAGAACTTCTTACATGTTAATATTAGGATTCCCTTCAAAAAAGTGATCTACGCAGACTGATACAAGCCAACCTAGCATGTGACGTCACGGTGTCACCTCGCCACTCGTTCTGCGAAACATCACTCGTTAAACGAGCAACTTTTTTACATTTTGTTTAGCTCGTTATTCGAAGTTCTCGTTAAGCAAAGTTTCACTATATTTTGCTGTAGGTGTATTTCCTTTTTCTTTTTACCGAAAATAAAAGAAAGATTGTGTCTGTTTGTACCTGGACCCTCAGGAGAATGTTTTTAGGTTTGACGAGCTTCACGAATCCGTGGAACTCTGATTTGTTTCCTACTTGATTCTCTTCTTCATTTGATGCTTTTGTTTTCATTTCTTCTTCAACGACAAGCGAGGGGCTCTCCATGAATTCCGAATGTAAGCAAATCTGTTCGCTTCTAGTTCTTCGTGCACTATTACCCACATGTTGGTCATGCATAGCAGCCTTTAGGATATGTAAATTTTGATTCTAGGTGAATCAGTCAGCTTTTAATTAGCCATCTAAGTGCTTAGTCAGCTAAGAATCAAGGGGGAAATGTCGTTTTGAATGGCTAGCATAAATGATAGCCAATCTTTGTGGAAATGAAAATGAAAGTATAGATCTCAGCGGGCTTGAAGATAAGCATCAAGGTAGGGATATTAAAAGCCTCTAAATTCCGTTTTTTATTGGACTCACAAACATTTTGTAGTTCAAATTACAACCAAACTTTGCTTAGGGGTATCTGAAGTCTAACTAAACTGCTACACGATCATCGAATGAGATAGTTTTTTTTATTAGTTTTTTTTAAGTTTTTCAGTACATTCTCTTGTAACTTCTTCTTCAGAGAAAGATGAAATTTTACCTGGTGCCTCTTTACTTGCTGTCTAAAAGCATCTCATCTTATGCTCGTATGCCTGAAGTGTCATATTCATTTTAAAATTAATTGCATTCTGGTCGACTTTCCTAATTTTATTTCCTCCAATATGAACTTTCGAGACTTGATGGGGGAAATTTACTATCCAAATCTTTTGAATTTCTTAATTTATTAGTTGCTTCCCTTGTATCTGACATTTTTCGATTGGTTTTCTATTTACTTTCTTTCGTGTTTCCTTTTCTAACAATTGCTTTTACCTTTCAGCTATTTTTTGGATATCACTTCTTGTTGTTGTTGTTTATAATGGCACTTGCCATGGACAAGCTCGCTGACGAAGTCAGAGAGTTTAAGTCAAGGGAGCGTCTCTTGTTTTAGTAGCGCCAACTAGGGCCAAGAGTACGTCTTAGCTACTTATGTATCGCATTCGCTTGCTCAACCCCTTTTTACATGGAGGCACATTCACACATTTCACAGATAGAACAGATGAAGAACTTCCATGCTCAAACCCAGGACGCCCAGATCACGGGGAAGACGCGCTACCCGTATCCCAGGACGCCGACGGATGTCACTTCTATTACATTTAACTAAATGTATGGTGCGGATAAGTTAATGATGGTTCTTGAACCCCCCTCCCTATAAAAAAAAGTCAAATTACACTTCCTATCCAAAAAACATCTACATGATATTGATGGCGACTCAAAAATACTCAAAAATTAAATCCAGATTATACATTAATTAAAACAAATTGTGAAAATTCGGACAAAACCATTCATTTTAGCGAAATTTCTTCTTTGTTTATCTATCACAATTATACCACATAAAAAATTTAACTGTTATCTTCTCACTTCTTATCAAGATATTATTCCAAAAACAGAATTTTAGACTATTTCTAAAGAAGCAATTTTTCAAGGGTTATCGTCTTAAAGTATTATACCTGTATACCAATTATTATAAACAAAACATTGACAATTTTAAAAAATCATAATAATTTGAGCTTTTAAAATATCTATTTTATACTATGCTTTGTTGACTTCAGTTTGTTTTGGCTTGTGCGATTCCCCCTTCTAAAATGTCTGCCGATTCAGTTTCGGACAACAATTTTATACAGAAATTTTAAATTATCCGTATGCAATAAAATATAATATATTTCTAAATACTAACCTTACATGGTAGAGCTTTCTCATATTTTTCGAAAAAAAATTCACAAATGTATAAATCAGTGAAAAAATATAATCAATGTTATTAAAATATACACATTTCAATTTAATTTTATTATTAAATTAATTTGATCACAAAAACAGAAAACGTTTTGTCAAAATGTCTTTCTAAATATCTTTCATTATTCAAATAAAAAAGTAGTAAGGAACACATTTTACTAGGCATGCTCCAAAAAAAAGCTTACAAGCAGCAGTATTTGGAAACAAGAAATTGTGGATAGGAATATTGTTATCCAGAGTGGAGACACTTGGCGCTAGTTGTCTTAGACCGGTCGTTTGAGCAGATAGTATTAGTACTGAGACCTGAAACTGCGACAGTAAAGGCAAGACGTCTAGAGAAGTGGTCTCGCATAGAGGTGTCAGCCGTGATACGATTTCTATGGGCGAAGAATGTGACAAGACATTTACAGACAAATCGTTGAAGTGTACGCGAGCGAAGCAATGAGTAGACAACAGGTGGCGAAATCGTGTCGTTCTTTTGAAGCGGGCAGAGAGATTGCTAGAAACGTTTGGATGGGAGGTCTGGAGCTCTCCCCCCCCCATACAGCCCCAATTTGGCTCCCAGTGACTATTTGCTTTTCTCGGCATTGAAGAAATACTTATCCGAAACAAAGTTCATATCAGGCGGTGATGCTCATAAAGGTACCGAGAACTGGCTCAATAGTCAGGGACCTGGTTATTAACAAGACGGGTTAAACAAATTGGTCCAGCGGTGTGATAAATGCCTCAACAGATATGGTGATTATGTAGAGAAGTGACCGCCACATATGTCTCTTAATTTCCATTTATATCCTGTGTATATTATTAATAGAGCAATTTTTCTTTGCATTGTAAACTTTTTTTTGGATCCCTCGTACTAATTTATTATTAAATTATTCAAAATTAATATAAAATTGGCAAAAATGATTATGATCCAAACACAAATAATTTCGCAGTGTAGCATCAAATCAAATCGTACTACAAAAAGAAAATTTTCATTCCTCAAAATCTACTAGTAATAAGATTTCATTTTTAAGAACACTGCAAAGCATAATTAAATCGGCATTTTGAAAAATGCCAAAAATCAAAATGCACACAAAGAATCTCACTGTATGGGCATTCACTGTTAATAGTAGAAAAGGAACGAAAATCACTAAGTAAATCACTAATGTAAAGAATCTTATATCAAAATGCGATTTAAAAAAGAAGCACTAAATAAGAAAAACATGAAATATTTTCTTTACTACTCAGAGAAAGCAATTTTTAGATTTTTAGATTTAATTCCTTTAAATTGCTATTTCAATTCTTGAAATCTGTTATGATTAATTTAATATTTTTTTTCTAGAAACATAAAATTCCTATTCATTGCAAGTGACAATTGCAAATGATTCCCTTATTAAGGCAGGGTACTTTATTTATCTTCCTCGATTTAAAGTTATTGATCTAGAAAAGAAAACGAAACCTCAAATAAAATAAAATACAGAAACTTTCCCAATCAATGAATTCACAAAGAACAGGATTCTCCTTTCTTATTTGCACAGTCGGAAAAGGGAGTAAAAATATTAGACTAATTGACACTTTTTTCATTAAATTGTGTATGCCCATTTCAAGTCGTCAAATATTCGAATGGTTAGAAGTAATAACAGTTTTACAGAAGGGGTGTGAATACTGTATGAAGGCATTTTTTTAGAAATTAATTTTCTTCTCACGGGAGGATACGGTAAATAGATACCTTCAAATCTTCTTTAAAAATACATGAGGAGAAGATTTGCTTTTTATTTCTCTTTTATTTTGTTTGTGGAACGTAGGTGGTTTTATTGGCATTCATTTACAGATTCTCATTATATAATTATTGTTTTTCTCTAATATATTTATTTTGGAACGAAACTTTCTTATGGAGGAATACTTCGGAGCTCTCCATACTTATGGAAGGATATCATGGAAAAGTCCTTTAAATTTTGTTCAAATCACATAAAGAGTATAGAGACGTTTTATTATTGCTGAAAAGTATCGAAAATGAACTTTATAAATAAATTAAAGATAATTTCTAAGTAGTACTTTTATTTGAATAAATTTTTGAATAATTTATTGAATATCCTTGCTTATGTTTTATTAAAATATCTGATTAATGGTCCATCTACATTTAGTATTTCTACAAAATTCAAAAATTATTCAATTGATAAAATCGTTACTTTTTATGAATAATTATTTTTAAAGTTTCTCATTTAAATAATTAATATTAAATACGTTTCGTTAAAGAGTGCTCCTAATTGATTTGACAATAATAAACACTTTTGTCAGTATTAAAAAACACCCTACTGTGAACTAGATAATTCCACTTATATTATACAACTCATAAGAAAATCTGTTGAGCTAATGAGTAAATAAATAATTATTAATTGAATGAAAACAAATGAAACTCAACCAAATGAGTTTCAACAAAAAACAAGATAATTTTATTAATAACATAAATAAGTGAAGAATAAAGTCGAATGACTATGTATTTATGAAGGATTATAATATTGAATGGAACAATTTGGAACAAAAACAAGTACAAAAGTTATTTATAAAAAGGTTTGTAGACATTCTATTAGAGTTTAAATTATTAAATGATGATTTTACATATTGGAGAATTTAAAAAAAAGAGTATTTTACGAAAATATTTTCTGAATAGTGTCATTAAAATAAATCCTTTGATTCAAAAATGAGTCATAAAGTGATATTGATCAGGTGAATATCCCTTAAAAATAAAAATAAGATTCAATGGCTGTAGCCTAAAATTTTATTTACGTTAACAGTAAACGCATTAAAGTGTATATTTTTAATATATATTTTTTGGATCTACAGAAACTGTGCTTTATAATTAAAATTCATTACACCTATTTCAAGCTGCGAGCCAACTTGGGTATTCATTTTTGTTAAATGAGTATGACTTGCTCTAAATATTTTTAAAATATTGCCGTAATTCATCAAAAAATATTTTAAAACTTTGATTTCTTTTAGATTCGGTACAATATGAGTATTTGATACTAAACTGATGGCTAAACATAATAAGAATATTATTGTATACCGATAAAATACATTATTATTTACTTTCGCTAATGATTAGCCATAATTTGACAGAATCAATGTTTAACCTGTTTAAAAAAACATTTAGCAGTGATTCCTAGTTGTTTCTAATAGCGCATGGAAAGGTATGACTTAAATCCTTAAAAAATAGTAATATAAGTACATACTCTTTTAAATCTTACTAAGACATGGTTAGTTTGTTTTTAATATGATAAACATGCCTTTTTACATTTTTTGAAATTTTTATTGATCTTTTTAAAGAAGGCGTTCATGCTAAGAAATCGAAACTACTTATAAAAGATTAAATTTACATTTATCTTCAGAATTACTTCAATCTAGCAAAATGCAAAATAAATACTTATTTATGTATTCACTCTTTGCTTTTCAATACTGATTCTGCGAATATTTACACCTTCGTTTTCAGGTGAAATTTTGAAATATTCTTATTCTTTTGGGTTAATGGCTATAATTACTGATATTTTGTTCAAAATTTATCTGAATTTAAATGTGTTTAACACAGAAAGGTTTTGTCGCTTTATAGGAGATTATTATTTTGCAATAAAACTTTTCGGATATTTAATATAATCCTCTTATACATAAATACCTTCAGTAGAAGAAAATGCGAATGTTTAAATAAAAATTTTAGATGAAAGAAAAAAGAATATTATTTCAAATTTGCTAGAAATTTAATAATTCATGATAATTTTCTAGAAACGTCCTTTCTAAAAGCCATTTTTTGTTGTAGTTTTTAAGGATAAGAATTCGAAGACGATTGATTTTGCTTTACATAGAATCAATTATACCTGCCGGAGAGAAGTTTAAAATACATGGAACCATAAAGAAATGGGGTGAATTTCAGAAAGTATGAAATAATCACAGAATAGAAGTCAAATGGATAATTGCTACTTCAACTCACAAGGTCAATAGACAAAGGAATTTTTCTCCTTCATGTAGGTCAAAATTTAAAAAAACATCGTCAGAAGTTATACGGGGCATTTTTGTATTTATTATCGATTATCTTTCTAGGCAAAGTTGTTTATATAAGTTTGAATAATTTCATTTTTTTAAGATGATAAAAACAAAAAGTACTTCATTTCCAAAAATCCTTTTATGACTGAATCTAAAAGCACTTGCTATATTGGTGCTTAAAATACAAGTTAAAAAAAATATTGGCTTTATAGAGGACCAAATATTCTTTTTTTAAAACAAATTCGATGAAATTCTGATGACTTTTTACTTAAAATAATTAATGCAAAATTATCTCTTTTTACAATGTTTAGAAGATTTTCTTTATTTTAACTTTAATTTTGTACTTTAAAAAAAAAAGACCTGCTTGTTTCTGGTTATTTTTTTAATGTCTTTATGTGTTTTCAGTCATTCAAAAACATTCAAGATATCAGATGGATCAGAAGATTATTCATTTTCAAAGAAACATAATAAAGTATTTTAGTGCTTTTAAATATATCTTATATATCAAACTTCAGTTGTTAAAGCAAATTAAAGAATTTTCCTTTCATTTTTTAAATTCATTTTGGATTCGAATAATAGGAAATATAATTTTCAAATTAGTAAATTCTTTATTTTGATTTTATATGTGATTCTTCCATTAAAACTGCTTGGTAATAACACGTTCGTAGACACATCACTTTGTATTTCTAAAGTGATTGCAATCTTCTACCTACAAAAAGTATAGAAAGAAAATTGAGTTTTTTTTTTTAATTTTTATTTTCCAATATTAAAATTTGCAAATTAAATATTTAAAAATCTCTCTTTCATGATAAAAGTTTAAAGAAAAGAATGCACATTTTTGGTTGCAAAAAAAAAAGTATATTTTAATGATTTATAAAAAAAATTAAATATGAATTTTTATTAAAGATTCTTCACAGTACGAGAGTATATCAATTACTAGTGAGCTCTCAAGCCCACAAAATATAAATCTAATAGCTGCATTACTAGTATAGAATCCAAAATTAACTAAATTTATGATTAATTGATAGTTAAATTTTAAAAATATAATTGTCATCGAAAATATACACGTAATTAAAATTTCATCACACTCATCAGAAAGAAAGTGAAAAACTGATTTTAAAATTTCATCTTTACAAACATTCAGCAATTAAAGTTAAATAAAATTGTTTAAAAAACAAATTGCAAATTATAATTTGAAACAAGTATTATCGATAAGATTTCAGTTTGATAATAGGTAATATTCTCCTAACTATTCCCTGACTGAGACATGACATAAGCAAAAAGTAAAATAAGCAGAAAAAATTAAAGTTGAAAATTAAATTTTTCCTCAGAGAGCTTTTGATCAATGAGTTAAACTTTTTTCTGCTGGTAAAATAATAAAAATGTCGATTTCTCTGAAATATCAGTGCGATAAAGCGAGGGGGTGTTGAAGTTAAAAATTGAAATGAACAAATATACGATTACATTCATACTTCATATAACATTCTATTTCACATTACGATTTTTTTATTTTGTAACTAATCTCCTTCATACAAATGTTGTGTTAATTGTATTCAAAATCGTTTGAATGAATTTTCAACTTTTCTGGAATGTAGAAAATATTAAAAATTTTATTTTTGAAATATTTTTCCCATTGAAATATTGAATACCTTCCATTATTGAGTATAACAGAAACTTTTTTAAAGAATTAAAAGAACAATTTAAAATGCATTTTGAAGGCTTTTAAATCTAATCAATGCTCCTTCAAATGCATTTCTTTTTCATTTCGGATAAGTTGAAAATTATAAATGTTTTAAGAAATTTAAATTAGTTTAGAGATTTAAATTTCATTTTATCTGATTTTTACCCTGAAAGAATATTGCAAGTGAAAGCAGTTATTTTGAAAAGTATAATGAAAAAATACCCATTGTAACATTAATTGTATAATTTCGACTGAAAACAAAGAAAAAATTGAATGTTAATATATATCAAATTGATTTTTATTATATAAAATTATATTTATGCAAGATAATTATATTAAATATATGGACATATAACTAAAAAAGCGAATTTAAATCTATAAGCTCAAGTAATGTATTTGTATGTTTTATAAAGCTGAAACAGAATTTAAGTGCTTACAGACACACTTATTCCTTCATTTATACTTTATCTATATGCATTTACTTTATATATAAAAAATGTGACTTTAAGATCTGAGTAACTGTATGCAAATAGTTAAAAAAAATCAGTCTTATTGATATCTTTTTTCAATTTTTGAGACTTGTAAATTAATACATGTTGCAATAAATCATATGTAGCCAGATAAAATTAATATGAAAAATGAAACAATTTAAATGAAATATGGAACAATTTTGAATAATGATAAATGAAATGAATTATCGCCTTAGCTCATAAGCCTTTTGTATCATAATCTAATTTGTTAAGCATTTTAAATCATCGTCTAATCCCTTAATAATTTAAAGAATTTTAACTGATTTCTAAAAAAATTCAAGTTTCAAGAAATTTAAGAAATTGCATTACTGAATATTTTTCAACTTCATCAGTTTTGTATAAATAAAAAAGCAGTATTGCTTTACGTTTGTCTGATTAATATATTGTCTTTAAAATCATTTTCTAATGCGAAATTTGAATTCTACGTGCAATGGAGTTAAATAAAAGACGATATTTGGTAGTCTTGTATGTTCGGAAGTGATGTAGAAAGCTCCAAAAAAGAAAGAAAGAATTTTCCGATTTCATGAAGTTACCAAAACGAGGATTCTGCTTTGAATATTGAATAATATATTTTAAAAGGCTATTAAAATAATTTCTTTACTTATTTATGACATTTGATAATTATAATTAAATAGCTTATTTGATATCTGAAAAAAAATGTAAATTTCATAGTAAAATCATTTTTATATTAGAATAATTTTGCACATTTAAAAGTTTAAATGCTCTTCTTTGTTTGTAAATATTTTTTCTAAAAAGATTCTTTGCAGATATTGATACAATTGCTCCTGTTAAGAAATTGATGAAATCAAAGTTCAAAGTATTTATAAAGTGCGATTTATTATTACAAATAAACAATTTTCCTCAATTAGCATTCTACTTTCATAACGAATTATATTTTGTTTCATTTCCCTTTAAAAGGCAAATATCATCTAATTTTAAATTACATAAGTTTAGAAGATTCCTATAATTTTACAGATATATTATTTTCTGATATATTTTGGAAAAATGTGTTTTTTTAATTTCTTTCAAAAAATTGGGTTTCGTGGTCATTTGTTTTTTTCATATTCATATATTCAATATGAGTCACTTTGCATAAAAGAAAGTGAAATTATCTATAATGAATTATCTATATTATTCTAATTATCTATATTATCTATATATGAAATTGTAGACACAATAATTAATAAAAAATACTTTTTTATCCCCCCCCCTAAATATTATTTTAATTCAACTTTATTGAATCAGAAATTCATAATTAAAAGAAATATTTTGGACTAAATTTAATAACTAATTCCATTATTATATACACCAACTAATAATTACTTTATTTAATTTAAAACAATTTACATCAATAACATTAAAGTAACTATAAATGTAATTTGTATTTCTTAATCGTATTTTAATATAAGTGAAGTAGGAACATTTAAAAACTTTTATTTTTCATGAAAATATCAGCAATTTATGATCTAGCGAAATATATACATATATATAATCATTTTATTTCCTAGTGAAATGAAACCAAGGTAAGAATTATAAAGAAAAGCAGATTAACATTTAGAGGATGCACTTGTACTGCTGCAAATTTATGGAAGAAAAATAAAATATTTTATGTTGATAAATTTTAATCACTCACTTCACTTCGCATTAAAAACTAATTAAATCTTATCATAGATAAAGTGAAGACTATTGGAATTAAATTGCGTCTTTCATTTGATCCGTATAACTGCAACTTTGATAAATTATTTTTAATGCAGTTGTGTAGTTTATATTACTTATGAAAGAATTATTAGTTTCATGATTAAACATAAAAAGTTATAAATTTTAATTTTTTTAGTGAAATGAGTAATTTTCGATGCAGTGCATTTTAAAATACGATAAAAGACACAATGAAATAATTTTATATAAAAAAACTACAGATTAATAAATAAATAATTATTTTCCACTGTGATACATTTTAATCTAATGTTGCACATATTTTCTAAAATGAACAACAAGGAAAGAAATAGAATCGCATCTTATTGTAGTTAAGTAAGGATATTAGTAACTAAATTGTTTCTTATGCATCAAAAACACGTGGTTTCAAATAGAGTTACATTAAATGAAATATATTATTTCCTGTTCTGAAATAAAAATATATTCTTTTAAAATTTCTGTTATTGCAGAAAAGTTTTATGATTGAGCCAAAAAAATTATTCCAAAAGTTAAGATCAAAATTAAAATTATAGAGAAAGACTCGCTAAAACAAACTTATAAGTGATAATAAACGTCAAAATAATGAAGATTAAGTGAGAAAATTAATAATATCATTCCAATGAATTTAAATTTTTCCGTTTATAGACATCACAACGATGATGCAAGCTTCCTAACTTAAAACAGAAAAGAAAAAAACGCGCTAAAAACTTACCATGTCATGTTCGCTTGAGCCGGACAGCGGTGGTGCGATAGCGAGAAGTAGGATGCACAAGACAAAGAAGAATATTGTCTTCGAAATTGCCATTTTTTTATGTCGTTTGATGATAAATCTTAAATCGGATAGATATATCGTATGAGACCGATCGGGACACTGGAAATGCTCAGATTCTGCTACTAAAGTGAAACGTGGGTGAAAAGAGAGAATTTATAGTCCATCCCTCCCTGCGCACTGCACGCCCCCCTGTTGAGCGCAATCCAGACCACTTGCTGATGCCTTCTTAAGGGGTGGGACGTTGTGGCTCAGACTTCTGCTAATGGACAAGTCTCAAGTCGTTGGTGGGGTTGACGACTGAAAGACGGTGGAAACAGTTTTGTTTTTGGAGAAAATCCATTTTAAAATGGTTTGACCAACAGATAAGACTGTTGATTTTCGTGGTTCTTTTTTTCGTATTTCTTTAATGCATTGAATTTCGAGTGTTTTTGTTGATTTCAGTGTTCTTCTGGGTCAAGGACAGGATCTCTGGGTTGAATATAGGGAAGAAAGTGTTTCATTTCAAGTCAAATTACTTTTTGAAAGGTTTAAATTTTCTCCTGTTTAACTTTTCAACATTTTTTTCGAAAAATAAGAAATTTAAAAAAAGAAATTGCAAATGTTTCTTGATTTCATTTTCTTCTGGCCTTTTCAAACTAAGGATAAAAGTACTAAATTACTTTTTAAAATTCCATAAATATTGTTTACTTTAATAAATGGTTCAATTAATAAAATTATTTATTCGATTTTAATTATTTAATATTAAAATTAATAAGTTGCATGTTATACAAATTTTATTTAAAGAAAATTTAATAATATGTCATATAGCTCATGCAATTATTTATTTGATTTTAATCATTTAATATTAAAATTAATAATTTGAATGAAATATAAATTTTATTTAAAGAAAAGTTAATAACACGTCATATAGCTCATGTACCTACTATGAGATTTCAAATTTAATAGTATTAGAAACTAAACAAGTTTCAAGCATACATTTATTGTAATCCAAAAATTACTTCATTAAAAGATTTATTATTCTACATATTTTGAAATATATATACTAAGTTAGCAAATAATTCAGGAATTTGCGTCATTTAATTAACTTGAACAAAACATTCATAAGAGATGACGAAATTTTTGCAATAATTTAATCAAGATAACACAAAACAATTTTTTATTATAATTGTTACAGTTATGTCTTTATTTTGAAACATAGTTTTGTATTTTATCAAAAGGTAAAAAAAAAGTATTCTTTTTTTAATAAGATAAAATTTTTACTATATTGATATGAAAAAAATAAAGGATCGTGCACTTTTTCTTTAAGAAATCTGTGCATTCCAATTGCATTTTTTTTTTTTTTTTGAAAAATGTGAGTGGGTTTTGCTACATAATCCTGCAAACGTAGGGCTCTAAAAAATTTCGTTTACAAAATAATTTAATTCAGTTTAAAAGATAAAAGGCTATTTCAAACACTTTCAGATATTTCAAATGTTCCATTATTTAAAAGTAAACAAATTATTATTAATAATTATTATTTAATTAATTAATAATAATTATTATTATTAATTATCATTAATAATAATAATTAAAATAAATAGTTTTTCATGGAATTTTAGACAATAACAATTATGGTTCTATCCCCCCCCCCGAAGAGAGAAAAGGCTTATTATCTGTTTGAATTGGAATCTCAACAGTCTATAAACTCTGGGGGGCTCTTTCTCCTTGCTCTACAAAAACTGTTTCAAATTTTTGATTTGTTAGAAGAGGTGTCAGCCGAGCAGCAATCCGTTTCCCAAAGTTTCCCATACATGCTCTTATGGAATTAAGACTGGAGAACATGCTGACCACTCCAGAGGTTCGATACCGTGCTCCAAGAGTCAGTCTCCATTAAAAAGAAAGCTGTGGCAACAAGCATTGCCATCTATTTAAACGAGCATTTCGTCGATAACTCCAGCGTATTGTAAAGCAGTAAGTTTAAGGATATGTTCCCTGAACCTCGTATGTTCTCCAACTTCCTTATTTCAGCCCAAACCATGAGCTCACCGTCTCAATTTTATGTCTTGCCATCTATAAAAGTGGGATAATTCTCATGCCATATCTTCTACAAATGAAGATACATTGATGAATTGACTCAAAACAGAATCTAGTACGTCTGTGTAGAGCAATTGACAACCATTCTATGCTAACCTAGCTGCGATGAACTTCAGCCACATTTCTCTTTATTTTACAATGTATTAAGATTGAAAAAAAAGCCGACGGAATAGGAACGTGCATACAAACGATAAAGCTGACAATTTCATACAGTTTGAATAGACACTCTCCCTTCTTTTCCCCATAAACGTTAGTTCTACAGATAAGTGACTTTTATTGTTTCGCAATGATGGGGTGGGGTGGGGTTATTCTATCATTCATTTATACATTTCGGAGATTCGCGTGCCGGTTTAAGCCGTCCTCATCATCTGTTCTCAATTCGAGATTCGGAGATCTACACTGGTGTGCAAAACTTAAGCAACAATGCAAATTTTAAGCAGATAGCCATGAAATTGCAGAAAAGAAGTTCTTGCGATCAGTACAATGAACACGTAATTCAAGAGAAAGGTCATGCGTATGCAAATATCAGGAACAAAACGTCACAGGCGACGTGAGCGTACGCAAAACACGCGCGAAAGGCGCGCGCAGCTCAAAACTACAATAAAAGGAAGGACGGAGACGCAATTAAAGACATTCGCTGCAAGTGCACGTGAGTTAATTCGTGAAATATGGCTAGCAGAAATCACCTGGACGATTTCTCACGTGGAAGAATGATTGGAAAACTGGAGGAGGGGCGTAGTGTGACCAGTGTAGCTGAAGAGTTCGGAATCAACAAAAGTGTCTTTTCGCGCGCTTGGAAAGCCTTCCAAACCACAGGTACAGCTGTGAGAAAGGTTGGTGGTGGCCGCCCCAGGAAAACAACTGCAGTGGATGACCGACATATCGTCCCGCAGGCGAAAAGAACCCGAAACCAGTCAGCAAGCGCCATTGCTCAGCAACTGTGTGCAGCAACGGGACGACAACTGTCGCGTTTTACTGTGTCCAGACGCCTTCACAAAGGTGGCCTATTCGCCCGCCGTCCTGAACGCTGCATCCCTTTGACAGTTTTCCACCGGCGGCACCGTTTAGAGTGGTGCAGGGAGCACAAAAACTGGACATCTCATCAATGGAGTCGTGTCCTCTTTACAGATGAGAGTCGTTTTAGTGCCACAAGCGATTCCCAACGCCAGTTGATTTGGAGAGAGGTCGGGACACGGTTTCATCCCAGTAACATCACGGAAAGAGACCGTTTCGGTGGTCCTGGAGTTGTCGTCTGGGGAGGCATTATGATGAGCTCCACGTTTTCGACAGAGGTTCTGTAACTGGAGATCACTATTGTCAGGAGGTGATCCTTCCCCATGAGCGTCTGTTCAGAGGTGCCATTGGATCAGACTTCGTTTTTATGGATGACAATGCACGGCCACACAGGACTCATGCTGTTGAGGAGCTCCTGGAAAGTGAAGATATCACTCGAATGGATTGGCCGGCGTGCTCCCCTGATTTAAATCCGATAGAACATGTGTGGGATGCTTTGGGGAGACGCCTTGCGGCACGATTACTTCCTCCTGGGAACACCCGACAACTTAAACAGATGCTGAATGAGGAATGGGCACTCTTACCTCAAGAACTGTTGGACAATCTGGTGCTGAGTATGGGGAGACGGTGCGAAGCAACCATTGCAGTAAGGGGAGGGCATATCCCATACTAAGGAACATCTGCTTGCTGTTCTTCCTCTTGGACAGACAATCTTGTGTAACAATACTATGAGTTCAATAAAGCCTTTTTTTGTTTTGTTTGATTCCATACTGTATGCATTATATTCATTTCTGCGCAACTAGGCTTTTGTCATTCTTTCAGAACAAAATGCTGTATCTCATTTCTTAATTTCATGTCTCTCAGATGATTTCTCGTGAAGTTATGGCAAAAAACATACCTGTTGCTTAAGTTTTGCACACCAGTGTATTTTTCCTCAGCCCTCTTCCAACTTTAAAACAGGGTATAAAACAGGCAAAACAGACAACAAAAAGAATTTGAGAATTAAAATAAACAAAAATACTAATTTATTTGTAGATGAATTCTCGAGCTTTCTTTTCAAGGAACTGAATAATAAATGCAAAACAATTTATTGAAGTTATTGAATTTTGCAGCTTGAAGCTGAAGAAAAAAGTAAACATTTTAACGAAGTCTTTTTTGCCTAAGATTTGTTAACAAAAAAAAGCCCCAATAATTTTATATTTTTATGACTTGAAGTTATGAAATGATTTTTTCTTACTACGAAGGAACGAAATGTTTGTTCCTTCCTTCGAAATTTTGCAATGATGGTATATATCAAGAAATATATTTCAGTGACTCGTTAAAAGAAATTATCGAGACTTTAAAAACTGTACAGGACTTTAAATACAATTCTCATAAACCCTCGTATATTTCTTTGTTCGTCTACGCTTGTACTTTGCACCAAAGAATACATTCACCACAAATCTATTCTTCCAATCTACAAATCTTTTCATTCAACCTGCAGCTTTATTCTTTCCTCTTCTTTCTATTATATTAATACAATATACAGTATTTTATGCTTCTTAGTACAGCGAAGAAAATCGAGTATCCTTTTGGGTATCGGTTGTAAATCCATAATTTAGGCAACAAGGCTTTGTATTAAATTTTATTTATTTATGGTATCGCCTTTGTGAGTCATCTGAATCACATATGCATAAATAGTTAGACAAATAGAGATCAACCCTTCTGACGAATTTTTCCAAAACTATGCATAGACCTACAATTTTGATGATAAACCCATATGCCAAATTTCATCTATCTAGCTATTTTCTTTTTAGAGTTATTGTGTTCACATAAGTATGGACGAACAGATAGACTTTTTCTTCGAATATGCCCAAAATTTAATAAATAATTTTGATTTACAATTTAGATGTATGGACCATATTCTTAATTTTCTCTATTTAGTTTTCCGTGTTTCTGATTTATCATGCGCACTGATGAACAAACAGACATAATTCTAAAAGAGTAATTTTTTTCCTGATTCAGAGAGGTCTAAGAAAAGTAGATTCATTAAAATTTGGAGGTCATCGGATCACTCTATTTTCTCTGCGTATATTTCGTGTAAGTTAAATGATAGTTTTTTCCGACTTGCCTTCTTTTAACAGAAACCTAAAATTTATTAATTTTAAAAGCGGTAGTATACAACTCTTATTATGGGAAAATATATTCTTTTTTAATTAAGATAAAAGTTGTTAATGTTATTTAACATGATTTAAGACTTATTTTTCATTTCTAGTTATTTTTATTTTATTCTAAGTCATCTAATATTGATGTATAACAAAGAAGGTAAAAATAACTGGTAATACTAGTAAAAATATTTTGTTTCATTTTTGAACTAGTTCTGCAACCATATTTAAGCAATTTTTGGTAATAAATGCTTTGTGAGTGTCTAAAATACTGTTGTCTTCTGAATGGAATTTTTTAAGAAAAATTATTCTAAGATCAATAAAAAATTTAAATCACGAATGTTCCTCAAGTAATTCCGCAATTTTTAAAGACTCTTAAGCAGATTAACATTTTTAGAAATTAAATACGGAGATCATTGTGAAAAGATACTTTTTAACATTTAATTAAAAATAAAATCTTAAATGAATTGCCATGTTCAAATAATGCAAAGTCAGGCAATTTCTCATTTAATCTCAATTATGGAAATGGTACCTTTTTATTATTCTTAAATATGTGACAAACTGCAGCTAAATTCTCAAGCATATCTTTGAATTTTTACTACAAAATGCTTTTGTGCTTAATAATTAAATTAAAAATTTTAGAGCTAATACATTTTTGAAATTACTTTATCTAAAAATCTTAAAGTGTAATTTCAGCATCAGCTTGTACAAAGGGCTTTTTAGAGATATTTATGTTTAAAATTTAATCTTTGACTTTGAAATATAAACTCTATTTAAAGTCAGAAATGATGACAATTTAGCATGCGATTAATAATATTCCAAGTAGAGCGAAATAGCTGGATGTTTCATTAGAATTATGTAATCTTTTTGGATACTTCTGAAGTAAAATCAAGGTAAACTGCACCTTCACACGCAAATTCTTGGGATTTTGATATGCCCTATGAATTATGAGAAGCAAAATATAATTTGTGGAAAATGTGTTACTAAGTTCATCTTTTTTTCACGTTTTAGCACGTTATTTATTGCTTGCAGTTTCTTTCGAAATTTTGTCTTCTGATTTTTCAAATGTTGCACTTTGTAAAATTATCACATTTTGTAAAACATATTATTTAGAAAAGTACTTAATGTTTGTTGCTTTATAAAAGCAATAAAAATTTTCATAATCAAGTACGATTAAGAAAATTTATGAGTAAAATGTATTTCACGCTTAAAAAATTTTCAAAACTCTAATATTGCTAGCTGAGGTTGAGAATTATTTAAAATTTTATCATCGAGTTTATTTTTAATATTTTGGGAGTAGTTTGTTGCAGAAAAATTTCAAAAGTTGCATCTGAAGTTAGAAGGTTATTCATTAGCACCTTATATCTAAAGTCTAGAATCACGGAGAATAAATGTAACAATAAATAAATATATGTCAAGAAATAAATGTAAACAAAAGTGGTTTTTAAATTCAATTAATATATCAAGACACATTTTTTTTTACTTTGTATTTTTTTTCATTTACAATCCATGGTTATAAATATTATGGAATCTTGAAATCAATCTCCCACCTTATTTTAAGTGACATTGCTTACGTAGAGTCAAAATTTAATAAATAAATTGATCAACTGATAATTAAGCTTAGAAATTTTAAAATAGCGAATTGTTGTAAAGAACATATAAATACACAAAATTACATAGTTTCAATTTTCACTCGAGCCTATTAAGATAGCTTAAAATATCGATAATTCCATCGATACAATCATAAAACAAGTCGAATTAAATGAAAAAGGGCAAAAATACAAGAAAGACTTTTTTTTTAAATAAACGTATTTTCTTGCTAAACATCTTTGAAGTTTCTTATTTATTTTCACATTTATATTGCCATATCGGTATTTAAAAATGACTGTTTCTAAAACAATATTTAAGAGTATTTATTTTCAGCTTAAATTCAACAGATAAATTTTTTCTAAATTTCTGTTTTCTTGCTAAATCACTCAAAATTTCGGAACTATTTCTGCAATTAAGGTACCATTATGTTTCAAGCCGAAATACAAATCAAATATATTAATTTCTATGTAAATACAATCGCATGACAGGTCAATTAGCAACTAAATTCAATTTTCGATTTAGATTATAGGTTCTAACCTTTGTAATAATGCACAAATAAAAAGATATTAAATAAATTTTATATGAAAACTGCTTAAATGTATTATTTTTCCAATGAGGTAGACGCAAGCCAGGTTTGAAAGTTTTATAATATCTTTTTGTGTGTGTTTTTTATATTTGGCATGATTTTTGAACGATTTTTTGATCATTGCCATTTAAATATAGACTTGGCGTTGTTACTAAAACAAATGAAAGTTATTTCAAACCATTTTTACTTTTGCGCATACGAAGTATAGAGGAAGTATTGTAATTCGAAAATTTTGAATTCGAGATTTTAACGAATCTCTAAGTTTTAGGCCTCTCTCAAACGAAAAAAAAATGGTATTATGGCTGGCTGGCTGTGAATGCGATAACTTTGAAACGCTTTGAGTTAGGTGGCTGAAATTTGGTATATGTAATAGCGATCAAATTTGCAGATTTTATCAAATTTCGAACGAAATCCAATCACAGAAAGTCTGTCTGTCCAGTTGCACGATTAAAAGCGAATTCAATAACTGCAGTACACTAAGAGGCAGATAGCTGAAATTTGGTACACAGGATACTTAACAAATTTTGAGTCAAATTCTTTAAACGGTTAATCATCTGTCTGTCTGTACTTTCGCATGCGTATAAATATCATAGTTCATAAATGTAATGATTTAAATCAATGAAATTTGTTATGCGACCTTGTGATTACATTTGTATTCCCGTGCCAAATTTTGATGTTAATCGGCTAGCAAAAACCAATATCCAATATCCACCAATATCCATATTCTGACCGTAAATTCCGTAAAAATACTGGATTCACGTCTAAGATTCATATTTCCTAACAATTTTTCTCCAAGACCATGTAAGTTATTTACCGAAAGTTCACAATTCTTTGCGGAGGTAGGAAAATAGATCCTTTTCTGAAGAATATGAGAGAAAGTTTTATGGAGACCACTCTCGAGAAACATATTTTAAAGATGCAAGAAAAATTTATTTGAAAAGTATTTATAATTTGATTCTTGTTCATATTTTTAAGTAAATTCCAGTGATTTGAATTTATAAAAAGAGAAATATAATCTCATTCTTTTTAATAAGCTGCAGAATTATCTCGATATCATTATCAGACATCATATTTTAATATTCTTTTTGAATGATTTAATGAGCTGATATTCCTTATCTGTCCTTCATTTCCAATTATAAGTCACATTTCAATGATAAAATAATAATTGAGGTAACCAATCCAAGTATGTTCAGCCAAACACAATATATTTCTGCTGTTAGATTTAAAAAAAAAAAAAAGGCCACTTTTTTTTTCTTTTTTTTAAACTTTTTTATGTATGAAGTAAGCAAAGAGAAAGTAATGGAAGCTTCAAACAATTATACCTCAGGATATTGCTGAAAAAACATTTTACAGTTATGCTTGTCTGTCTGAGAATAAAATATATCAAAAACAAAACGAGTTAGAGAGTACCGAACACGGTGTTATAGTGGAAGCAAAACACGGTGTTATAATGGAAGAAAATTCCTGTGATATCGCGCAGTTATAGTCAAATATTGGTCGTCCGAGGATATGAGTCTTAGTCGACTTGGTACTTATTATCGGGTAACATCTTCAGTATTGTGAATCCTTTGTTGTATTCTTGCAATCACGCAATGAAGCAAATTCAGAATTCGAAAAACTTCAGTTGAGATTTTCCGGATTGCAGCATTTGTATAATTATTTCCTCCAAACCCCTGCTTAATTCGTATTTTTGTTATGTAAATCATCCATTTTGAAAGTAAATAGCATTCTCTACCATTGTAATTGCAAGATATCGTATAGAACTGGATATACTATCGGTTTCGCAATCATTCTGCCGTCCGCAAGTGTTTGTGTAAATCCACGTCGATGTATTGTATTCCTTTTTTTTTAACCTATGCATAATATTTTAGCATAATTTTTATCGATATTAACTCAGATATTTTTAGAATTTAACGAATCATACAATTGAAAACTGTTGCTAAGTTTTTACATTTCGTCCCTTATAACACGCTAATAAAGCACAACTTCCAACAAGAATATTCATAACTTACATAAAGTTAGTTCCGATTATATTTTACAATAGTTCTACTTCTTTAAAAACAGTTTTAACAATTTTTTCTTATAAGAAAATCCTCTGCCGGAAGAACTCACCAAAGGAGAGTTATCAACTGAGATATGATTCAGTACAACTGATGAACTAGCTCTGGAAAACAACACATAAAATTATCAAAGAAATATGTAGTTTTTTTGGACTGATTATTTATTACCAATAAGTGAGGTGTTGGATTAAAACAACCCGAAAAGAAATTTTATCTATTTACGAAATCAATCAGTTCTAAGCGGAAACTTTTCGTTAGAGAGCTTTTAACAAAGGATCAATTTGCCCATGTCCTGAAACGATTAAATATTAATAAATGTTCCATTTCATACGGTGACGTATCAATCTATTAACATGACAATTAAATTTCACGAAAATAATGAAATTAGAAATGCTCAGCATGCAGAAGAACATTAATTTGAACCAAAATAAATTTAAATAACACGTTCTGACCAATGCGTCGAATTCAAGCCAATTAAATGCAGTGTTGAATATCAACTAATGATATATCAGAATTAACGGCGTCTTTTTGACAAATCCTTGTAATAATTCTTTAATGCCTTTATTTGTACAAACTTAAGTACAAATTTTATCCACTGAAACATTCCCAGACTGACATCCTCATCCAATTCTCTATTTCCTATAAACTGTAATATGTTTGCAACTGCAACTTATAAATTCCTGTCTCCAGTGGATCGTAGAAAGGCGAATTCATTTTAAGCCTGTGGCGTGACTTGCCCGAGATCGTACTTGAGGATCTTTGGTCAGTTGGAACTTGAATATGGAACCGATCGCATGAAGTTTATATTTTGTTTTCTATTCGTTTGCCTTAAATATCCGATAATTTACCGATATTTAGAGGGAAAATCTGAATCACTCCAAGTCCTCTAGTGCAACAATGAATCTTAGCATCAAAATGAGAAGTATAGTGTATTTATGGCTAGATCTCTCGCACTACAGACTATGGGAACAAGCTTTTGTCTATTCGTACAAATCACATGCCGAAGTCATCGATCTGGTGACAGAGTACGCGTAGTGCAGATAGGACATAAAAGATTGATAGGAATCTCACATTAGTTTGAAAAGTTTTCATTGGACATTTTTAACGAAATTAAGGCACAATAGCATCCTAAGTGTGATAATTTCATTTCATTTATCAAAGTTTTTTCTCTGATTTATGAAGTTGTATTCCAACGTGATATTCCTCCATATCATCATAAACAATTCGAACAGAATTGACTGCGAGACCACTCATAAATATTTTTAACACGTATGCATGCTTTTCCATGTTTTTAAAGAAGGCTTCTAAGAATATTAATTGAATAATTTGAAATACTTTCCCCAAATTCTTGATTCGCCATTAAGTTTTTACAGGATTGTTTGTGAAACCACTCAGAAATATTTTTAACACGTATACATGGTTTTCCATGTTTTAAGAAAATTTATTGAATTATCTGAAATACTTTTCCCAAATTCTCGATTTGCCACTACGCTTTGGGGATCAGTCGCCGACAATTTTGGAATACTGGAAGAGTCTACTCATACTTCGAATTTAACACGTCACTGAATCATTGTAAAGGTGCAAGATTGTTGTATTGGAGGAACATGTTACTAAGTGCATGCCTATAATAATTCGGCCTATCAGACTAATCTTATTTTGGAGGTAAAAAAAAAAACTGAAGGTAATGAAAATTCTGCAAAACGCTTAAGGATTTCTGTTATTTTTTCATCAAAATGATCCAGAAAAATATTTATTCCAGTAAGAAAATTCTGGTGTCATTTACGTTTGCTTTACTAATGATAATCACACTCAGGAAATTTTCTTACCATTTCTTTTTCTTCATGTTTCTATTACATAGACGATTCTTCCCTTTTCTTCCCTTCCCACTGACATCTACAGGAGGGTTTTTTAAATGAAATTTCCAGAGTACATTGGTATATGTTTCTAAAGAATTTTTAACTTCTTTTTAATATTTCGAAAATTAGTTATGTTTTAGAAATAGGCACATTTTCTGAGCAGTTTAAAATTTTCAAAACTTACAAAAAATCGGATTGTTGGGGAATCCTTCTCTTCTTTTGAGATACTTAAATAATAGAATATCTCAAGTAATGAAATGTTTTTTTTTTGAAGTAACGTCAGATATTTTTTTTTTTTTTGGATTACTCTTGGATACTTGCTTTGAAATTTGCTAAGCACTTCTTTGAATTCTAGTTCTTCATTATTCTGAAATGCGATTCGTTAAAATATTAATTTCGTTAAGGAGTTTTAAGGAAATCCATATACATTTTTTTATTTAGGGGCTAAAATTGGGATAAATAATCAATAATTCAATTAGTTCATAGTGCCTTTTCCCATTCATTTTAAACTGCTTATTCTATTAAAATATTAGTTTTAATAGCTAATATCTTACAGGGTTCGGCAGAAAAACCTGAATAAGCAATTTTTATTATAACTTGATTAAAAATAAATAAATTAACAAATAATAATAAGAGTAGACTTTTACTAATAAATAAATTTAATTTGTTTCAAAGTGGACGCCTTTTGAAACGATGCAGAGACGCAAACGCTTATTGAAATTTTCAGCAATGGGCCTCAAGTCTTCTAACTGTAATCTATTCCATTCCCGCCGAAGCCATTGGTTTAGAGAGTCCCAACTTTTATGTCGTTTAGTGCAAGCCCAAGACTCCAAAATGGACCATATACTTTAATCATGAGATTGAGATTCCGCGAATATTGCGCCCATTCTCCAGATGATGCCACATCCGGAAAATGCACCTTGCAGCACTCTTCTATCTTTTTGGGTTTGTGAGCTGGTGTGGAGTTTTGTTGAAACTCCCATTTTACATTGCCGAAGTACGTTTTTGTTCAAAGAAATACAACAGCTTCTATAATGTCCCGTTGGTACTTTTTTAAAATTTATTTTAACGCCTCATCCACAAAAGCCAGACATCCGTCCCAGACCATGACCTACTTTAGAATGTTGTGATGTTCAATAACTGCTGAAGTGCTTGGAGCATCTACAGGTCAGATCCTATGATTCTAGGAGTTACGAATTTTTGGACGGTAAAGAGCTTCTCATTAGTGAAAAGGAATCTCTCTTAGATCGCACTTGCGACCCGTTTCAAAAGTTTTCGGTGTCTTTGGAGCCATACGAGTTTGTTTTCTTCAGTGAGCAGCTACGCTCTGTTTTTGCCATGCTCTGTTTTTGCCATTCGTTGCACTGAAAGATTCCTTATTCCCAGTTCATGGGTGTTCTTCCTCATGGAAACTCTCGAATTACAATTGAACTAGCTTTTTGATAATCTTACGGCTATTGAAAGTGTTCACCATACGTTTTCGCTCATTTCCTGGACTTTGGCCATCATTGCCAAGCTCTTTGAAATGATAGATTGCATGAGACACTGTCTGCCGAGGTATATTAAGCAAACAAAGGACTTCATAGAGTCGTTTTACTTGCTTTAAAATAGAATATCTTTTGTCAGACATTGTAAAAAGATAAAAAACAATATGTAAACTATAAGATACATTATGAAATATGCTATAACTGAAGTGGTAGACAAAAAGAAATGAACAAAAATTAAAAAGAAATTTATTAACTTTTATTCTGTGATGTAATAACTTTGTCCGAGTTGTTTTGCTGCACCCTGTATATATTTTGCAAAATGAAAAATTAGCCTATAAACTAACGGATTTTCTTGGAACTCTTGCAATTAATACGTCACTTCGGTATCAGAAGTTATTCTTTCTTAAAGATCATAAAAAAATATGTCCTTATTCAGGTCATTTGATGGTGCCAAAAGCAGAATATTACTTCACAGAGAATTAATTATTCATGGGAGATTTATGCAGACGAACTTCAGAAAGTTTGCTTAAAAGTTTAGCTCGTGCTGCCATCTTGAAAATGGATAAAATATTAAAGAAATAATCTGACAGCATTCTTGGAACAATAAGTCCAAGATCTATGACAAATTGCATATCGTTAAAGTTATCCTTCTTTTTTTCTTTTTTTTTTCCATGTAAGGTAATGAATGCAGCATCTACTTATTTTTAGGAGCACTACAAATTTGACAGTAAAAAATTTTGCGTATAAATAAAAAGCATCTGAAATGTTACGAATTTTAGATTTTGGAAATTTAATTCATATCTTTAAAAATTAAAAAGATTTCAACTTCTTTAGTTCATAAAATATTATGAAAACTCATTATTATTCTTCCTAACTGAAAACAATTGTTTCATAATATTTTATGCATTTAACTGATGCTGCTTTAAATGGTACATATATCTAAACATTATACCATAAATTAATCCTTTAGTCTAGCATTATAAACTTAAAATAACTAAACATAAATAAAGAAAAAAAATTCATATATTTGAGAAATTTTAAATTATGTATGGTTAAAAAATTCAAATGCCGTAAAAATCTGACTTTTCAATATAAAATGAAACCAGAAAAGGATTTTCACACCAGTTTCGTTTTCTATATTGCATTTATGATATTATATTATATGCATAAAGTACATAAGTTATATGGCTTATTTAGAAAAAAAAAAGAATATTAAAATCCCCCCCCCAGTATTTTTAAGACTTATTCTAAGTGCACGATAAAATCAAAAATTTTCAGCAATTTCTCAAATTTTGACTCTTTGTCTCTACTAATAATAAAGATGAATATGCATGTTTCGGCTCTTTATAGGCCAGACGTTTGACCTAAATTTTATTCACTTATATTTTGGAGATTTAAAATATGCATCTCAGATCGATATATTTTTTTAAATTTTAATAAGAATGCTAGTTAAAAAATCAGCGAAATTTTGATATTCTACTAACATAAATTACAAAGAAAAAAAAATAGTAATATAAAATTATTTTTGCCTTACATAAAATTTTTTTTTAATTTATTTTTTAATGATACAAAATTTTTGACTAATAATTATTGTTTTTTAAATTAATTTTTAAAAGTATTTTCGTATATTTTACAATAATATATTTCTTTGTTGAATTGAAACTCAAATGGTTTTTACTGTTGCTCTCAATATTTCATTGTTTCATTGTTGATCATCAAGATATAGAGATTCAACTTATATTTCCAAGTTGAGTAGGTTTCAGAATAAAGCATGCTTTTAATAAAATTTTTACATTTTTATAATGTTTGCAATTTAGATTTATATCCAGAATTAAGCAATGACGAAAAAATTTTTAAAGTGCATCCATTTTTGAACACTGTCTCTGTTTCTTTGATATGCTTGGATGTAAATATATTAATCAATAATAAATAAAAAATAAGCATAGATAAAAAAAATATTGAAATTCGTAGTACAATGGATAGAACAGCATGAGGCTTCTAAAATTATGTGAGTTATATGTCTATGAAAATTTGTTAAAAACTATTTTTTGAAGAAATCACACAAAATATTTAATTAAAATATTTAGCAATCATTTATCTTGCTTTATCAACTGATCTCGAAAGCAGACTAATAAAAGAATATTTTCCATTGAAAAAAGCACATTTTTAGCCATGGATATTATTTTTTATATTATGGTGGAATAAAATTGTCCTTATAGCAACTCTTATTAACTAATAGTTTTTATTCGAAATCTATCTGATTGCACTCTTTACTCATAGATGGCGATACATGACAAGTCATTATTCAGAAAAACTGCGTGACATTGAAAGACAGATGTAGCAACTCCCTCTATCCGATATCTATACTCAGCTTTTTTTTCTTTTTTTTAATGTCTTCACGATTGTAGTTTCTATTTTTTTTTTCAAGCTTTGAAGAAAATCATTATGGTGTGGCATTTGACATAAAATTCTTATACACAGAATTAGCAAATTTAAAGAGATAAGCACCTCATATTACCAGATGCCATCTACCTGAAGAAAATCTTTACATTAAAAGCATATTTGATATAAATATTTTATAATAAAATTATCATTTATTTAAACCGTAGATAATTATTAATAATAGTTATTAAATTACATAATGAAAGATTAACTAAACAATCAGGGAAAAATTGCATGCTAATGAAACATATCTCTAAAAAGCTAGTTTTTCTGTTGAGATGATATAAAAGTAATATTAATTTGGTGATTTGTTAAGAAATTATAGCTGAAAAATCTAAAATCTTTAAACCGCCACTCCACCCCAAAAGAACTTTTTAATAGCCTAGTTAATCAGTCCAAGTATTAAGGAACAGGAGTGCTAAATTTTATTTTAATTCGCCATGGGGTGTGTGGTATTATATAAGATTTAACCGAATAAACAAATGGACATTCAGTTATATATTAATCGATTGCGAAGGAAGATGGTAAAGAACAAGTGAATGCATTAAGTGCATTCCCTGTTAGCACCAAATGCCTAGTAATATTGTATGACATTTTCACCATATAGAATATCATTCGGAATATCAGACAACATTATGGAGATATACAATATCTTTTGTTAATAAAAGATTATGCTGAGAAAGCTTATACTAAGCTATGCTTATTATAAGCTTTTGAATATGATGTTTGTATTAAGCTCCAACTTAAGAATTATTTAACAATTAAATTGCAGTAACGGGGGGGAGGAGGTATAGTAACCCCAGGCAACAATCTAAGGAGACAAAACGTTAGAGCGTCCAGGCTAGTTTCTGAAATCAAATATGATGAGATGGCGAAAAATAATGCAACTGCCCAGACGCTATTCATCACGGCTAGGAAGAAATAATCATATTGTGCCCCGGGCGCCACTTATCCTCGCTACACTACTGATAAACTGGCGGCGCGACGACCAACATGGAAAAGATGCCATGGCTTATCTTTAACGTAAAAATATAATGAGAATAATCAATATCTTTCCATCTCGTAAATCTTTTGTGTAACGGAATTTTGGAACCGTTTAACAGCATAAAATGCGATTATTATTTTCAAAATCTCAAAAATATTGTTAAAATGAATAAAAATAATATTTTTAAAACTCAGATTATGTTTGTGACTTTGTAAAAAGCACATTTCTGAATCTATTAATATTGTACACTTAATTTAATTTATGAAATGATAGTTTTATTCAACTTTTTATGCATTTAATAATAAACATGAAAATGTAATTAATATTTTTGAAATTATTGATTAAAAATTTATTTTTAAAGAATTAAAATAATGGTAAAAGTATTGAAAAACATTCTAGATTAAAATTCATTTTCATAATATGTTACAATAAAAGTAAACCTTTTTTTACGAGTTAATGTACCGGCAAACCAATTTATCAATATTTCTAGTATTTCTTTAGTATGTAGCTAAAAAAATGATATTACAGATCGAACTGAGAAGGCTTATAATAGCTATGTTAGCTTTTTACTAAATAAATCAATATCACGAACAGTAAGGAAAAATGTGTCTAATCAGACTCTTAAAGGTTGTTACCATTAGATGTGATAGTATTATAGTGCCAGCATTGAAGTGCCAATATTATAGTGGCAACATTGAAGTGCCAATATTATAGTGCCAGCATTGAAGTGCCAATATTATAGTGCCAGTATTTCCAAAAATTAAAAATTAGCATGAAGTTTGCTAATTGTGAATAATGATTCCGTAAATGTGTAAAAACGATCATGAGTAGAAAAATGATACAAGTTAGAAGAACAGGAGGTAATAGTGTGTCACTGAAGGTAGAATAGAGCGGCTTAATGCCTGCACTATAGAGGATCGCCTCACATTGGACCAAGTATTTACCAGAAAAATTCAGCATGCATCTAATATTCCTACTAAAGACAATAAATTATCAAATTTCACACTGTCAAGTGCTACCAGAGAAAGACATTTTTATGTCCCAAAATATCCCCCTGAAGCTCACCCCTCTTCCTTCCCCAACCCTACTAAAAGATTTAATGCCACTATTTACGGAGCAGACACTATCTTTGTTATGAATGATTGAATCAATTTTATTCTTTCTATGTTTTGTTTGTTAATAAATGGGTTGTGGGAATATCTCTCACTAAAATAGGTTTCCTATTTTAAACAGCTATATTTTTTATATGCTATATTATGTAAAAACATATTTACCAGCCCTTAAATTTATAGCTTAATTCGTAAAATTTTTAGCTTACACTGCTTCCAATCTAATGATATACATTTTTTTTTATTTAATTGCTTTGCTAAAGCAAGGATGTTTTGCATGCGATCCGGCTGCCTCGTGTAACGTACTCAAAATACCGTGGGTTCACTGAGCAGGCTAGGCCATAAAATCAAGGATAATATTTATTTCTAATATATCCTGGGATATGTACAATAAGGTGGATGAAAAAATTAAAAATCGCCACATCAAATAGCCTTAGGAGGCAAAAATTGTCTATTGACAAGCACGATGAATTTTTTCAGAATTTTTGAACTTCATCCTTCACAAAAGATCCAAACCTTTACTTCTTATAAAAACTGGCATTTAATTTGTTGTAGTTGTAGTTTCCTGTAATTACGTTGGGTACTTACTGGCCTATCCAATAAAAATTAGCAAATCTGTTTCATTATAATCTATTAACAATGTCAAATTAGCTTTCTTCTTATTATTATTCAGTAGTGATTTTTTTTTTAATTTTTGGTATTTAAGATTATGGACAGATGATTTTCTTACTTTTGCCAAAATAATTCTACGCAAGCCTAGATCTCTAATATCTAATCTTTTATCAGTGGGCATAGCAATAAATAGATTTTTTCATTCAGGCCTTTAAATTCTACTTTCATTTTTTTAAAAATATTCTTAATTATTATAGTCTTGGTAGCATACATCTAAGTACATTGTTTTTTTCATTAGTTTCTTTAAGAGCGAAATACCTCGGGTGACCACAGTCTTGTTGTTGTTTCTGATGGCCCTTGCTATGGACAAGCCCGCTGTTTCGAAGTCAGCGATTTAAGCCGATAGGCAGCATCTCTTGTTTTAGTAGCGCTAACTAGATCCAAGAGTACGATTTGGCTACTCACGCATCATTCATTCGCTTACACAACCCTTTTTTTACAGGGAGGCACATTCACACATCTCACATTTAGAACAGATGAAGAACAACCATGCCTGAACCGGGACGCGCTACCCCTATGCCAGGACGCCAGCAGGCATCACAGTAGCAATATGGAATTAGAAAATTTAGGCTGGAACCGTTGTACGTGACAATTTGAATTTGAATTCAAAGTTTGAGTATGTTTCTCTTGCAGCGTGATGTCCACCTTGAGCTTTCTTTTATAATTTTCATTTCCTACGTGCTTAAGCTTTTAAAGTGTTTTAGCTATTTAATTAAACAGGTATTTTTTTAAATTATTTATGATCCAAATTTTTTAGAAAATGGATTTATGGCTCAGATAAAATGACCCTTTCCAGGCAACAAACGCTTAGCTGAATTGATCTACCTACACTTGGTAACGTGAACTAAAATGCGAAAAGGGGTGCTGATATATTTACAAATCAAAAGTGATTGAAATATATGAAAGGAGACAACTATCAAGATCAAAGAAATGCATTACAAATCTTCAACTCCGGTTCTTCATCATATAAAAATAATTATTTTAATAAAAAAGAGGATGAAGAACTGTTGAAGCTATATAAATCTTACCCATATTGAAAAAATTCTTCTAGTTTCCAAAATAAATTTCAAGCCTATGGAGTAAAAGCAGAAAAAAGAGATGGTTTTGACTTTGAAGTGTATGGACTAAAAATTGTGCCGGACAAAGAAATAAAAAAATGGTAACACAAAAGAATACAAGCTATAATCTACCAGAGATTTAAAAAAGCTATGAATATTAATATTACAAGGAAAGAGGGAAACTACTAGAAGGAAAGAGGGAACTACAAGGAAAGAGGGAAATCACTACTACTACAAGGAAAGAGGGAAATCAAACTGTTTTGCTGGAAGTGCTGAAATCTTCTGAAATTTTAACATTTTCAAGACAGAAGTTAGTGAGGAAAATGAAAAAGTTTGTAACATCATGGAGTTTGATATTGACAGAAATATTCCAACCTATTCCACTCCCTGAATAAGTCAAAAGCTTACAATAATTGCAAGAACATGCCTCATAAAAGGAATGAGCGTCGTTCAGATGCCACCCTTGCTTCAACATTAGTTCATGACTTCAGCTGTGAAAAAACGGTTGCAAACTTTCAAATAATTGTTGACAGAATTAAAGTTTGAAGAGAGAGCTCGAAATCTTTCAAGAATATTAGGAGCATTTCTCCAAATATTTACTTTAACGGTTGGAAAGACAAATCATTAGTGACTGAAAGATGGTTCATGGTCCTCAAAAAATGAGAGAGATATTACACGCTTCAAAAACTTCGTAATTTACTTCTTAGGCATGTATTGCCACTTCCTTGATCGATACATAATGTCAAAGCAACTATATTGAATTTCTTCAACCAAAACATCTAAACCTGTAGTGATTGGGTGCAATGACACTGCTGTTAATACAAGACATGTTGGAATCTTTATATGCCTTCTTGAATAGAAGATAATAGGATTTCTGCAGTGGATGATTTGTCAATTTCATTCTACCTTTCGCTATAGCATTTCTTAGAGCGTTAAAAGTAAATCATCAATATTAGGAGGATTTCTCCGAATATTTGCTTTAGCGGTAAGAAATACAATGTTTAATGGTTGAAAATATGGTTGATGGTTGTCGGTAGATGAAGAATATATTACATTTTTCAAAAACTTATAACGCAATTTTTAGGAATGTATTACCATTTTCTTGATAAGATAATTAATGTCAAAACAACTATTTCTACAAAACAAAGTATTTCTACAACGAAAATATCTAAACCTGCAGTGATTTGGTGCAATAACACTGTTGTTATTTCAGAACATGATGGAATTTTATATGCCTTCTCCAAAAGGATATTACAATATCCATGAAGTGAATGATTTGTAAATTTCGTCCTAACTTTTGCTACTACATTTGATTAAATGTTTGTAAAGACCAACAACTATACAACTCCAAGGATACTCTTGGCCAATTAGCAAAACGTTAAGCAACTGCAAGCCTTTGCAAATTAATAAAACCGTTCTACAATTGGAAAAATATCAGCCATAAGTTTAATAAAAAACAAAATTATCAATTGGGTATAGTTTTCCTGTTATTTCAGGATATAGCTTGCATCGAGACTTATCCTGAGGACTCATAGTTGCCAATCGAGTGCTCCGACTTCACTTAAACCTAAGAGAGGCATCCGAAAATTTTTAGGATATTTTTCGATTCATAACAAAAATTTAGGCACAATTATTTTATAAAATAAAATTTTATTATATATTTTTTATTATAAATGCCATCCTATCTCATCCATTCCTTTCACCTACACAATCTATTAGTTTCTTCCGGTACCTAAGCATGAACTGTAATAGAATATGGGTACTAACATTTGCAAAATGGTTTTGTTTCCACAATTAGGAACATTATTAATTGCTATACTCTGATAAAAGACTGCATATTAGGGAACTAGGTTTATGTTGAATTCTTTTTGCAAAAGTAAGAAAATCACTGCAGTGCCTGCTCGTAAGCTAAAGTACAATAATTTTTTTAAAATCATTGCTGAGTAATAATTATCAGAAAGCCTATTCTAATAAAATAAATTTTGTATAATTAAAGAAACATGCTAATTTTGGTAACCAACGTATAATGGTAACTAATTTAAGTAACCAACTTAACTACAGGAATCTACGAATAAAAAAGCAGTAAAAATATGATATTTTCTGTAAGATTTTGATGCTATTGTGAGAATTGAAGGTGAAGTGTAAAGATTTTGAAAATTTTAGCATTAATATGCTTATAAATAAAAAAAATTTTGTTTCTTAGTTCTCCTTAATTGAACAATATTTTTAAAATCGGCACTTTCTTGGTCCACCCTAATGTACAATTTTCATGAAGGAGTTCAAAATATTAAGACATTGAAAATTTCTTGACTGAGAACCTGCTGCACCACTGATTCTTCAGAGTTCTTGCCTAGAATCCATCGGAGGAATTAAATGTTTTGCAATGAGTTCTCAGAATTTCCTCGCATACTTGTAGTGCATAAATTCAGTTAATACTGACCAAAGGTTTGAAATTGAGCTACAAGATATCAGCAAAATCAACGTGAAAAATTTGAAAAACTCATACTTAACTGGAAATACTTTATAGCTCTGATAAATATTTGAAATTGTGACTCTTACAGTAACGCTCAATAAGAAAGACTAGAAGGAGTTTATAAATTGACTGATATCCCAACTTTGTAGGTCTTTTAAAAGAAAGCAAAGCAAAGTATACCATTATTGTTCACAAGAAATAAGAAATAAAAGTTGAAAGTTAAATTCAGCCCAGTTATAAATGTTCAGTGCGAGTCCCTTCAGAAATACGAAGGATATCGGAGCAATATGATAACTCATCCACAATTTTTTTCACATACCTGATGTGAAGTTTTGATAAGATGTAGATATGCATGTATGGTAATATTTAATATTTTTCTTATACCTTTTTTTGGGGAGAATATATCACACAGTAGATATATGTTCAATCGTTGCCAGTTGACATTGACAAACTTTAGACACGCAAATCTGTCATCTTTCAAAGCATTAGAGATATTGAAAAAGTATGGGTTTTAATATCGTTAGTGTTTTTCTAGGTGTTTACTATAAACAACTGTTGAACTATGTTGCACTTAAATTTTCAATTGTTATTTGTAATTTCCGAAGAACATTAAGTTTGTATTCTGTTTTCTTTTAAAAACCTTGCAAAGTTGGGATAAAACCCTTTATAACAGACATAAAACATTTGCATTTCGCATATGAAGTTGAACTCCCTCCCCAAGAAAAAGCTGATTGGAGAAATAGGTTTGCCATATTTGAAATTGCCTTAACATTTTGTCAATTTTTTTTTGTCAAGTACGAAAAAGTAGAATATAATATAACATTAAAACGTTTATAAGTTTTTCATATAAATCTTAACGCTTTAAACGCCATCTATATCCAAGTAAGTAAAGGGCTCTCAATGATGTAAAATTAATCTTGATGTAATGTATATCAATATATTGTAATATAATGGCCCTCAATGCTTTTCAAATTAAAAAGGAATAAATGTATTTGGGTTTGAAGAGATGAAAGTGATTCTAGAATAACTAAATTCATGAATTTGCGGAATAATATAAAAAATAATGATTTCTTAAAATAAATTTTGAATTTGAAGAAATGTAGGTAATGGATCTATGATCATAGTGTTTCGAACCTTTTAGAAAAAAAGTGAAGACACAATTTTGGCTACCATTAATACTTATTTATTGATGAAAAATATTTTTAGAGCTGGGCTTAAAGGAATTTAAAAATTCTTTTAAATATTAGATGCCAAGGGGATAAGTTATACAATCGCTGAGATGCAATTTTCAACACTTCTTGATCAAATTCAGAAAATATACGAGACCTCCTTTCAAAGAATTGAGCTGTAATTGATCATCTAGAAACATGATGGCGTAAAATCTAATTTTGTTTCTAGAAAAAATTGATACTGTCTGTTGTTTCATTTCTTCTATGGATTTAATAATGCATTCATAAATATAGCGGCTTTCTTTATCTTGCAGGAGTTCTACGCCTTGATGTGTTTGGGTGATGAAATAATATTTTTTCCTTAAATATTGACATTAAAATATCATTTTCATTAAATGAGAAATTGGTATTTGAATTTTTTCATGTTTTCCTTAATTTTAATTTTCTATTACATTCAACACGAACAACAGACACAAATTTCTAACTAAAAGTTTTTATAAACTTTCTGAATCAGGTATTAAATTTTATCCTTATTCTTTCAGTAAATAATAAATATTTCTTTATTTAAATCTTTTGAATACGTCCATATTTCATCGAATGGATCAACATTTTCCCATCATCCCTTTTTAAGTTGATAAAAATATATTCATTAATGAAAAAAATTAAAATTCTGTAATACAGAATATATTCTTTTAATAAAGAATTCTGCTTCTATTTCTACACTCAACAACATGCCTAAGTAAAGGGTGTCCCAAAATTAATACAAAATCTGAATGTGCCACCATTTGTGCAGTACAGTGTTGGCAACCCTATTTAAAAAACCCTTTGACAGCTGATAGTTAGGGTTAGTAAAAATGGACACGATAGAAAAACCTGTTTTCCTTGTTGAACAATATTTCTAAAATAATGAAAGTCTGGTGGCCACAATTCAAAAATTTGAGAATTGGCCTCCTAGATCGAGTGATTTAACACCATTGGATTTTTTATGTTGTTATTTGAAGTCAAGGGTCTATGCCAACAAGCTCACAAGCATGTGGACAATGAAGGCGGAAATTTAACGCTGTATTAACGAAATTCAGACACATTTATGCAAAGGGATCAAGAAAAATTTGTACAAAAGAGTGCGTAAGTACCAGAAAAGACGTGGAGGCCGTTCGCCCTATATGTTATTCCATACATAACCCTATCCTGTATACTTTATGGTTCAATAAAAATATAACAATTTAAAGAAAAGAAACTGTGTTTTTTATTTCATTCAAATTTTGTTAAAACGTTGATTTATCGTGTAACGTTCCCTTTTTTCTAACTCTAGACTA
The DNA here is from genome assembly GCA_026543865.1 of Argiope aurantia. Lineage (NCBI taxonomy): Eukaryota > Metazoa > Arthropoda > Arachnida > Araneae > Araneidae > Argiope > Argiope aurantia. The sequence continues at coordinate 1,054,855 of JAPMOR010038835.1, read as the reverse complement.
TCAACTGTCAAATGGTTTTTTTAATAGGGTTGTCAACACTTTATTGCGCGAATGGTTGCAAATTCAAATCTTCCGTTTATTTTGGGACACCCTTTAAAAGAAATAGAAACTTGATGATTGCTGAGACAGTTATGAATTTTCTAAGTTTCATATCCTCATTGATTATTTTATTTGCAGCATAAAATGAGAAATTTCGAAACAGTTCTTAGAGTTAGAAGATTTTATTTCAAAATGAATGATCGCTGTTTATAACTGGTCGTTTCTGTTCTTAATGCGTTTTTGGAATTCTCTTTTCATTATTCTTCAAATTTTAACATGCCTTTTCACTTTATTATTAACATCCATACTAATTCTTCCTTGCATGTATTGATTCCATAGCTTTGAAAGCACTTTGATAGACCAAGCAAATAATTCTAAAACCATAAACCATCATAGGAATACATTACATTAAAACAAAAGATTTGAGTGTAATCGTTCAAAATGATCTGAAAAATAATCGTCTGTGCAAGAACTTTGAATTCATTGATTACATTCTTTTATCATAAGAAATCAAAAATTTCCCCCAAAAATTGAATAGAACTTATGAATGTTTTTATTCTTTTTGTGTATCTATTGAGTATGTTCAGAGAAATTATAAAATGTTGCTACAAAAATGATATAGCATTGTAAAATATGTGATGCTATTTAAAACTACCGCTAAAAAAGAAAAAAAAACAGAGCGAATTCACCCTCCCAAAACTCTATACAAATAAAAAATGTACCAAATAATGAGAGTATTAAAATCTTTTCGCATAAAATCTTGGTTATTTTAATAAAATGGAGAAAAAAATTATGATGTCTCAAAACAACGGTTGCGATGCTATTGTATTTACGAAAACATACTCTAGATAATTTATGTTAGATACTCAAATTCCCTTGACGTGTAAGCAATCATAAATGAATTATTGGGGACTTGTCACTTAATAGCAGGCATGGACAACATCTCATTTTGGCAAGATACAAGCAGAAAAAGACTCACGGGGTTATTTACGAGATACTTAAGAGTTGCTGCTTTTTTTTGGTATCCGCGTCAACCAGACGTCAGTTAATAGAAAATAACTAGGATCCCGTACTATGACCTTTAATGTGATCACAGTTAATGACTCGGAACTAAATAGTAAAGAGAAATAAATAGTATCTAATTTTAAATCCCTCTAATGGGTGCAAATATGTAAAGGAATATCTTTATTTTGATTTCTGAATCCTGATTATTTTGTCACATTATCATTAGAAATCAATCCACGAAAATATTCTGAATATCCACTTTTAAGCCCTAAGATATTTATTTCAATAAATATAATTTAATTAAGAGAATATTGCAGCCTTTTTAATTTGTTAAAAACAGCATATAATTTTTTTAAATATGTTAAAACTCTTTAAGCTTCAATATAGTTCTTTTTCTTCAATGCTCGTGGATATTATTCAGTTTAATCTTTGCATTTTGCATTGGTGTTATATTAATTATTCCTTAATGAGATGATATTGTTTCTCAATATGAAATAAGACTTTTTTTCTATAAAGAATTGGTGAAATTTTATAAAAAAATCGATTTTGAAAAATATTTATTTAACAGAAAGAAAAACAATGACGCAAAAACATAAAATCAAAACATCGATTTCACTTAAATTCTAAAATGATTTTGATTAAAAGTCAGTAAGATACAAATAGGTTTATTACTGTTAATTGCATTATTAGAAACTAACATTAAATTAAAAACTAGTTATCACTAAATTTAAATGTTAACTTAAACTCAAAATATATGGCTTATAAGCTGACACGTTCATTATTGAAAAATTAATTCTGCAATTTTCCCCCTCATATTTCTAGTAAATCGAGTCAAAATACTGAAGTCCTGCGACATCTGAGGAACGTTCCTTTTACTCTATAGATATCTAACTTTGGTATTGTCAATTTTTCCATAGATATGAAGACTGTCTAGACTAAATAAACACTCACATTTTAGCAATATTGTAACCTAGAAAAGGCATTTTAGCAATGTTTATTTAGCTTCTTATATTAGGTTTGATTTGATTTTGATTGTTTTATGGCGCAAGCATATTGTTTTATGCCATACTGCGCCAAGCATATGGTTTGACATGTGACCATATTAAAATAGACTTATTAGCAAAAGAATAAAAATGCTAAATAATGATAAAATTTTTTACACATACTTTGAATGTAAACTTTAGGGTTTCAAAATGACCAATGATTTTGAAAAGGGAATTAGTTGTTGCATAGTAAAAAATAATTATTAAGGTCAAAAAGTATTAAATGCAAATAAAAAATCCAACTGCCTTTAAAAAGTTAAAAATATTTGAGTGGTGTTTCTCACCCACTAAGTCAATCATGTTTACAGAAGATGATTGGAAGAAGTTCTGCCGATGAGAATTAAAAGATGTACATTCGACCAAAATATGCGTCACATTAAAATCAGTATTGCATGCTGTACAAATAGATGCTCTCTCACCGAAAAGGAGATGACGGTGTGTAAAGCGAGAATGCCCTATACGAAGGCGAGTCAAATAGACATCGACATCTCGAATAGAGAGAACCGGCCAATAGACAATTTTTGGTTTGATGGCATTTAATTTGTTGTGGAACTGCACATCCCATGCCTCCTGCCAAATGGAATAAATGTAGTTGACAATGGACTTTCTCGCATTGCAGTAAGGGAGTTCATGCGTCAAAAGAGTGCTTGCCTGCTTAGCAGCACAGTCTACCATTTCATTACCTGTGATGCCCACGTCTTATATTAGGATTAAAGAATGTGCTGCAATAGTAGCTTTGTTATGTTTCCCATATGTTTCAATTTATTGAAAAGTTAGTCATCTGTTTAATTAATTCATTTAAACTTAGAATAATCTATCGTTTTTTCATTTGTGTCAATTTATTGCATATTGTTCCTTGAATACACATTTAAAAGTAGTTTTGAAGCTATATCTAATAATGAACTGCTTCCTCGTGCGTTTAATTTATTAAATGAAGCTTCATTGATAAACAGATTTTATATTTATTCTATACTACCCACCTTTGGCGACCAGCCGGTTCGCCAGTATTACCGCTCGCTACAATTTTCAATTAAATATTTTAAGTAACTGGTCTCTTAATAGATTCTCAAACAAAATATTTTTAATCTTCAAATTTTGATAGTCATAACAAACTTATACTGTTGTTTAGATCGTTTCGTTCAATTTACTATATATATTTTGCTAATTTGTTGTCATTTCCGGTAAAACTTCAACTTTAATTTAAAGTGGAGATGATGAAATTGCAATTAATATAAAGATATTTTTTAATAAAACCAAGCATTTTATTTTATTTATCATCTTTATTGTTATTTATTTATTATTATTATTATTGAATATGAGTATAGCAAACAGAATCGCTCGGTATTTAAGTCTTATGTGAACTACAAAATATATTTCATAATTTATGTAATATCTCAAAGAATAATTCAACAAAAATTTCTCAGATTCAACATAAAATTCAGTTTTTAGTTTTGCTTTCAAAAGGATTGAAATGAAATCAATAATAATATTTTGTTCCGGCTTATAAATATATTTCAAAAATTATGTAGTCTAAATTTAATGCAGTAAGGTATCATATTCTGAGAAATATTCTGGACACACCAAATTTTAAATAAATGAATGAATGTTTCTATTTTCCACGATCAACTAAGACTTATTTATGAAGTTTTGAATGTTAAAAATTTAGAAAAACTCAACATTTTCATAATCTTAGGCCAATTAATCTTGAAAAACCTGCGCGCTGATTGGCATATTTTCTTTGAAACGATCGATGGAAAATCTAAAATTATCCTTTTTTTTATTGAATAGTGATATTCAAATTTTCATAAATCAGTCAGTTTAAGTGATTGATTTAGTTGATTGGAAATTAACTCTTTTTATTTAAAATACTAGTGTTTCAAGAGCATTTTGTTAATCGTGATTTCCACAGCAGAAGCTTAATGTAAAATCAAAAATTCGTTATTTATTAGAGCATTTATTGAATCAAGTTACATAAAATATAATCATTTTCCATTTAGACCATTTTAGCAGATCTGTGTCTTACTAAAGGTTTACAATTGGCTGTGTGGCCCTGATTTGAATGGATATCCCGTTCATAATAAACAAAACTTGCCTTAAAATAAAGCTGATTTATTGGATTAATAATATAGAGAGTGTGAAAGATCATAAAATAATTTTTCTTGAATTTATTTTTTAGAAAAAATATTTCATATTTGTTTCATTTCCTATAGACACGTGCCGAAAATTATATTTTTGCAGATTTCATTTCCAAAAAGATTTAATTTATTTTTAGTTACAGCTTTAATCAATGTGATGGCAACACTTTGAAAAAAGCTAATTTTTTCCCATGAATGAGAAACGTGCTCGTGCAGCTTAAATTTTATTTTTATTTTGTACGAAAAAAATTGTTAAAAAATATAGTTGAAATATTTATTTAAAAATTCATTAAAAATAGAAATTTAATTTTAATGTTAAGACATTGGTATCATTTAAAAGATAAATTTTTGATCTTTAACTTCAAGTAAAAATCTTTTTTGTGCGGTAATAGTTTCGGAAGTTATAGCAGAAACACGCCAAAATTTCGCTTAATTTTTAAATGAATAAAATTCTAATTAAAGATTCGAAAAAATAACCCCGAGGAGCACATTCCCGGCCTCCAAGGTATATACGTGCCAAATGTGGTAGCTGTAGATTGAATGGTCTGGCCTGTTGAGCGCCAACACACACACACACACATTGAGCTTTATTATAAGTATAGATAGATTTATTATGGCAAAATATTGATAATATCATTATATTTAAGATTTTTAAATTACATCACTGGCAATTATGATGTGTTCCTTTTAATGCTTATGAAGTAATCTGTTAGATATTTTACGTAATAAATAAAATATCGCATTTAAAATATTATATTTTTAACTGATTGAATCTCTAAATTTCTTTTGATTTCCTTCGAATTTTTTCTTCAGAACTTCATAAATAATTCTATACAGTCTAACTTTTTGATTGCCATATCGTTCTAAATGCAAATTGGTTGTTGTGTAATATTTATTTTCATGAAAAATACACAGACGAGTTTAAATTTTTATAAAATAAAATAATGTATTCGAATAAACCTAAAAATAAATAATCAATACCTTTTACAAGTTTTGAGAGTCTTTTTCTATTAACTTAAATTGTTTTTCCTATTTAATTAAAAATACTTCAAATTTTAATCTTTTTTTTTTGTGAAAGTACTTTTATTGGAATTTCTAAATTTTAAGAACCCTTGATGATAAATTTCTTTCTGAAAA
>JAPMOR010038835.1:997765-1012406 GCA_026543865.1 Argiope aurantia | reverse complement strand
GAAAAGTATAAATTATAATAATCATCTGAAAGTAAAAGTGAAATAAAATTATTTAATTCAATAATTAGGTTCTAATTTAATAATAATTCAATAAAAATCAGTAATTATTTAACTTTCCTAACTTGTAAACCAAATTAGACAACTTCGATATTTGTGCATAAAAAATATTTTTGATTTTAAAAATGTCCTATGTAATAAAATTTTTATCATAAACATTTCTTACTCCTTACGTCAAAATACTGTGAAGAATATAGGTTTAATTCCAAGCTATTTAAATTAATTATGAAAATCAGATGTTTGTAGCTGTGTATATTATTATGTATATTTCAGTTATTTCATGATATTAAGTTGAAATACTATAAATTGTGTAATAACCAAGAAATAATTTCACATATTAACTAATAATTTCATGAAAAAATTATAGTTATTCCATAAATTAAACAATGGAAGGCAGGGAGGGAGTGAAATAAAGACACAATTATCTTAACGGTTAAATAAATAATTGCTCGATTTTTAAATGTTATGATCTTACTTTTTGCTTAGTAAAGATTATTGGCATAGAATTTATTTTAAAAAAATTCTTAACTAACTATTTATTTAATAAAAAATAAAACTTTTCTTCTAATGCGAGGTTTTTTACTCACATTATTTAAAAATTATATTGCCCCATTGAAAGCAGGCGACTCTCTATGACCGAATGGTCATAACACTGATCTCATAATCAAGAGATGGTAAGTTCGAATCCCGCTAGAGACAGTGCGAGACAATTTGTGTATTTCATTTCTTGATTTTGTCTTTTCCTTTATTTCATGTTCCAGAAGATTCTGGACCTTTACATAGTTTACCAGATAAGTGTTCTGGACTTTTCTTACTGTCTCCAGAAAAGTATTCTGTAACTTTCCCTGCTAGTATAAAAGCAAACGATCTGTCAGTCACTGTGTTCTGAGTTCAGAGTTGAGTTAATAAATTGGCTTAGCTCTACTTGTGACATTGAGTTCCACACTAGAGTGCCTACGTAACAATATGATCAAACGCTTCAAATATTCCGTATTTGAACATTAAGTTAAGAAAATTAATTAGAGTTCCTCAAAGTAATAGTACCACGGGGAGCATCTCGTAATTGAGGATGAGAAACTTCCGGCATGGTGGTTGGTTCTCGTCACCCCTGTGGGTACGCGAAAAGGTGGGGTTTGGCTTCTCCCATCGATGACGGGACGTACTTCCTTAGGGAAAGATTGTACCGTGGCTTGTGATGGCCCTTAGGACTCATCCTAAGGATAGTGCTGCTGTTGCGGCGATTCTGGTCTTTCAAGTGTGTTCCGTGTGCCTTCCGTTGGGTCGGAGTAGTCAGCTTGTGAATGTGATTCCTCAACGTAACAATGAAGATTAATTGATTTAATTTCATTTACTTATATTAATATCCTACTTTAAATTAACATTTATTTATTTTGGAACGAACTTCATAAACTAATAAAAAATAAATTCAATGAAAAGACTGTACAGCATTTCGAATAAAATCAATTTGAATTGAAATAAACATTTAAATGTGCATTTGAACATTTTGAATTGAAATAAATAGAATAGAATTAATAGAAAAGTTCGAAATAAAGATTAGAAATTGCGTTTTATTTGCTCGAAGCCTTATTATTTTTTTTAAAGAAGAGAGAAAACTTTTATTCCTTTTATTTTCTAGTAATGAAGTATAGAGGAAGTATTGTAATCATCAAGAAAATCGAACTCGAGACGTTAACGAATCTCTGCACTTCAAACCTCACTTATATTTTTGACATTATTTCTCTCTACGAACAGGATAATAAGCTGGATGGATGAAATTTGGTATATGGTCTTACAACCAAAGTTTTAAATTTCTGACAAATTTTGAACAAGATCCTTTCTCATGAAGCCTGTATGTCTGTCTGGTTGTTCGAATACGGGTGAACTAGATAACTATAAAATGCTAAAATCTAGATAAATAAAATTTGGTAAGGGTATTTACTATCTAAAATTTAGATTCTGAGCAAATTTTGAACTCAATATATGAAATGGTTGACCATCTGTCGGTCTGTACTTTCGCATGCATGTAACATAATCATTTTTAAATGCAGCAGTTTAATTCAATGAAATTCGGTATGTTATCTTGTGATTACAACTGTAGCGACATTTCTAATTTTGGCATCTATCGGTATACAAAAAATCGTCCAAAATGCATATTCTCACGATAGATTCAGAAAAAATCCCAGATTCAAGAAAGATATCAATATTTCATAACTATCGTTTACCAACGTCATGCATGCGACACTACACAGAGTTTACAGCTTTATACGGAGAGGAGGGGATAAAAAATCTATAAGAGAGAATACAAAAAAGTGTCGGAGAGACAAGTCCCGCTGGCTTATTTAAATATACTATACAACATTAAAGTCTTCGAAGGAATTAGGAGTCTTTCAAAAAAGTCTTTACTTATGATGCATGCTTACATTGCGTACAAACGTATTTAAATAACGAAAACAATTCAAATATAAAATAAAACATTACGAATTTTAGTTTTTACTTTATATTAATTAAAATGAATTCAAATTACAGACAGTAATTGACATAATGTTAAAAAGAATTGCAAGGGGCTTGGAGAAAATTCAAATTTGCTATGTTCTGCTCTATTTCGATAAACTGAATGCAAATCATTGTTTTATGAATTAATTAAAACATTGAAAACAAGTGCATTTAATGCTTTAAATGTTTATTGTCAATTTAAATGCATGTTTTTTATAGAATAGTTCATTTAATACTTTTACGATAGCTCATATACAAGATAAAATAACTGTATATAATCGAAGATGATGATCGTTTTCAAGGTCATTGATTGGATTCAGGAGGAATCAGAAAAATATTCGAATTAGTTATGTTGTGCTATATTTAGATTAAACAGAATGCAAATCCTTATTTTATAAAGTAATTAATTAAATCATTGAAAGCAAGTGTATTTTTAACTTTAAATGTTTTCGATTATTGTTAAATGAAATGTATATTTTTATGGAATAATTGATTTTAAACTTTTACGAAGATGATGACCTTTTGCAGGAACATTGATTCAAAAGCATCAAAATCCATCAAATTATATTTATAATTTGATGAATGAAATTAATATCTATAATTGATAAATTGACTCTAAAATTTATATATGTAATTGATAAATAGATTTAGTCAATGACTTGAACATCCGCCTAAATATGGTAATTTCAAACATAAGAGATTCTTAAAAGTTAGCGAAACTTCGAAAAACTTCCTCCGAATCGACTGCAGCTGTCCTGATCTCTCCCGCGCAACTTGTATCGGCCACATACCTACCAGACTTGCGCGCAACTGACCAATATTTTCATCCCTTTTCCATCCAATAACCCCCGTTTAAGCATTCGCACCTCTATAAAAGGCTACTTTTCTTGGAACGCTTTGATTCGAGGGAGAACTCTTCGTTTTCTGTGAGAGGTGAGTAAATTCTTTATCTTAAGAAACTCGGAAAATATCGAACGGTAACTTTGTCACTTCTAGTATTCCAGATCTAATACCAATTCGAAATTGTTACTCTATCAAATAAAGCGAAAGAGATTGATAATAAAGATATCAATGGAATTTAATAAAGAGCGAATGCATTTTAAAAATATCTTCTTTAAATTAGTTTTTCTATTAAATCAAATTTTTATTAAATTATCGAATATTATTTTCTAACTGTTGCTCTAAAACTGATGACATTTCCAAATGTTCACTCTGTTAAATAAAGAGAAAAATGCAACAATTTAAATATCAATAATATTTTATTGTAGAACGAATATGTGTTAAAATAATTTCTTTAAGTTGATTTTATAGATTTTTCTACTAAATCCTACTTGGAAGAATCGAACGGTAACTCTGAAACAATAATTTTTACAAAGAACAAAAATAGATTAAAATGACTTTAAAATGCTTTTATAGGCTTTTTTTCTGTTAAAGCATATTCGAAAGATATCGAATGGTAACATTGAAACTATTATCGCTTAAAATACTGTTTTATTTCAAAATTATTTCCCTGTTAAATATGGCAAGAGAATTTAATAAAAATAATTTAAAAAATTTTAAAAAATATATATTTAAAATAACTTCTTTAAATTGGTTTTTCTATTAAAGCATTCTGAGATATATTCATCAAACTTTTGCTATGAAAAATGACATACTATACTTTTAAAAGTTCAAAGGCAATCGCTTGCTTTTTTCGTGATTGTTAGCGAGCAATACTTTGTGTATTCCAATACCTTGCTTTTTAAAAAATTCTTCTTATCATTCTTTTTATTTTCTTCTTATATTCTTATTGTATTAAATATTTTTCCAATGATACTCTATTCATTCAAATATAAAATTAATTGTTCTCCCAAATGAATGGAAATATTATGGTAAATGACATGTCATAAATGTCTTAAATCTAATGTCTCTTAAAGTTTAGAGATGAATAGCCTTTGAATTCGCAAACTTCATTAAAATCTCTGCACATCGTTATTTTCTTGAAATATGTATGGAAGAATAAATTGAATAAAGACATATTTTTCATTCACTTTATTAAGTACTGAAGTTGTGAAATTTTTTACTCTCATGTAATCGCGATTATAATGGACCATTTTAATATTTTAAGAACTTATCAGTTAATCTGTTGGTTTAATTAAATTTTAATTTCACATATATGAAACCATCGGACAAGTAAATAGCGTAGAAATTGATAATAAAGTGATTGTAAAAATTTGATTAAATTAATAAAATATTGTAATAATAGAATTAATAAAATATTGTTATTATTACTTATTAGATAATATTGTAATAATTTTATTAAAGTAATAAATTAAATAAAAAAAGTAGAAAATATTTAAAATAAAAAATTTTACTTTTGAATGCACTAATAAGTGTGTTTAAAAACTAAGTCATTAAATTTATTAATTTCATACTTTATAAATTTGTATTAAAATGGAACTGGTGTGAATGTTTATATCAATCACTTTTTCTTACTAAAATTCAAATGGAAGCGATAGAAGCATTTTCAGCATCAAATATTAAAGATTTTAATAGCTTATATCGAATTTAAATATTTCTAACAAATATATTTGCGATTTCTGATTTCACAAAAAAGTATGTACGAATTCATCTGTTTTTAAAATTTCTGCCTCAAAAGTCTAACATTTTCAACGAAATATTTTTAAATAATTTACAAATTATTTTATAATTTATAATAATATAATATTTTATAAGAATATAAAGATTTATAATAAAATAACAATTTATAATAATATTATAATAATTTATAAATTATTTTATAAAAGCAAAATTGCTTTTATTGCAATAATAATAGTAAGTAAATATAGGATTAATGATTTGATTAAAGAGGTTATTTATATTTTGAAGCAATATAATGCATAGCAAATAATAATAATTTTTTAATTTGGTTTTTCAATAATTTCCATAATAATAATAATAATAATCTGTAAAGAATAAATATTTTGTTTTAAGAGAATAAAGCTCGCTTGAATTTGTTTAGATAACTCGACCTGAAATCAGACTGAAAATTATTTTTAAAGTTTTTTCTCCAGTCACATAAACCGTAGCATATGGGATGAGGTCAAAATAACACAATCGTATCATTTTTTTCTAATAAACTGGTTTAGATTAATAAAGAATTAGTTCAATTTCAGTTGGTATAACTGAGATTGAAATTTGCTGAGAATTATTAGGTATAAAAATGAAAAAATAATCGAACACGAAAGTTTTCAAACGATCACATGAAGTAACCAAACATTTCAGTGGCAAAGCAAATTTAAGTTCAACATTTCAGTAATATCATAACTTTATAATGACATTTCGGAAAGGCATGTCGTTGTTAAGAATGTAATGACAATAGACATTTGTATTATGCATGAAATTTGCAATCGTAATTGAAGGGTTTGTCCGCGGCATTTTCAATACTCCTGGCCTTTGAGCATCACTTGACAGATAAATGCACCATCAAAGCCCGTAGATGTGATTCATTCTTTATCAGTCTGAATCCACAGTTTCACAGAAATTTATCTCTCATCAACATCAAGCAATCACGGAAGCATAAAAATTTCCCATGGAAACAAATTTTAACTCATTGTCTAGGTAATAACTGAAAAAGCTTCATTCAATATTGATATTCTATTTATCTTAATTATATTAACTTCCCATTTTAAAGGGCTACTCTCAAACGGATTTTGAGTCTTGGTCAGATGGCACCCGAGACTCTTTCCTATATCACTTATAGCGTGCGCTAGTCTAACGTACAAGATATGTCATTGGTGGGATCAGATTTTGAATCTAGAACTTCTGCCCTCGAAATTCAGACCTTATAAGCTTGTAGCCGAAACTCCAATTCAGAGCTGGCATTCTATGGTGACCAAAATGAAAGAAATTTTTCACTGCCGCTTCTATATAGTAATAGAAGCGAAGTATATTCTATGTATATTCTATTATAAACTGAAATGTACTTTATAATCTATTATATTCTTTTAAAATAGAATATAATTAATATTCAATTGTATTCTATATTACTTTATATTATATATTTATAAAGCATATTCTTCTATTACTATATAATAATAGAAGCGATTTCTATATTCTACTCTTGAAGTAGTAATATAACTACTTCTATAACACTCGCCAATTAACATACGTTATGTCTGGAAAGGCTATAGCTTTTCCAGACATAACATGTATATATATTTACCTTATAATATGTAAGTCGAAAGGTTCTAAGATTCAAGAGTAGTTAATTTTATTTAAAAGTTATTGACATGTCTGAAATTTTCACAAAATATTTAACAAATATGGGGAAAAAGTTAATTTCTAAATTACATTTTTTTATAATGATTACTCAGTCACAGAAAAAAGACTCGATTCCACCGTAGAGTTGCCGTATACGCATCAATCAGAAGAAACGTCCTTCCACGGTTACAGTATGGATGCTTTAGGGGATGATGATGCATGCTCTGATGTTGTCCTTAGTAACAGACAACGGTACGAAATAATGAGATCCGTGCCAAAATAGCCATCTGAAACTTCAAAAAAGGAAATTAACTCAATAAAATTGAAGTAATGATTTACAGAGACGTTCTGCAGGCGACCCTGTTCTAATATGATAATAATTATTCCATTCCATCCCAATTGAATGTCTGCAGACAACAAATAGATATTATTACAAGCATCTCCTAAATTGAACTCTCACAAGTATCGATACTTGTAAGATACAACTTTTCTGTAATAGTCGTTTAATCGGAGAGCATGGATTGAAGGGTTCATGAACTCCAAACGTAATGCTTAATTGACTTCAATTCGTCCTAAATTTTATTATATTATTAGTTTCTGAGTTACTTGAAAGGAGACTTATTATGTTGCAAGAAAATAATTAAATTAGACCTATTAAGTATCGCATTCATACAACGATTCATCGTTAATAAGTCACAGGATGTGTATTAAGTAGGCCAAGGACCATTATTGTGTCACAAATTGATGACGAGAACTTTCTTATAAATAAAATTTCTTATCCTTGAGATCTTGCCTACCCATTCCCCATATTAATCGAATAAAATATAAATTTGTGCCTCTTAGAGCATTAAGGAAGACATCAATTCAATTTAGGATTCGAGTTTAAAGATGTAAAGTTTTTTCATTTCCTTTTTATGAAAGCTTGAATAAGTAAATCTAGAATACCAGATAACTAAATCTTCTTTTTTTTGGGGGGGGGGCAGATGTAACCTTGACTAGGTTAGGCTTCGTAGGTTATAGTAGGTTAGTAGGCTAGGTAGTAGGTTATAGTAGGCTATAGTAGGTTAGACTTCGTTCAGTAGTGGCGGGGGGGGGGGGGCGTAGGCTGTACACAAGAAGTCTCCTTCAAAGACTAAAACGAAAAAGTTCGAAAAGATGCAATTGCATAGTGAAATAATATACATTTGTTGCATAATATATTCACAAAACATGTTTTTAGTCTCAACATTTTACAAATAAAAGGAAAACATAATTGTGTCTATCTTCCAGAGTGTGCGAATTGAAAACAAGCGAAGGTATTCTTCGTGACTTTTTATATCTGCATCTACATCTACAAAATGGCACATTTTGCGTTTAATTTCAATGCATTGTGAATAAAATCGAGTATACAATTAATATATAAATCTACAATATCGGTGTAAAGACATCGAATTTGGACTGTGCAATTTGTTAATTTTTGAGTTTTCTTGTTCAGAGACAAGTAGATGTGATTCTAAACAAGTCAGATTGAATAAAAGAGTTTAAATAAAATTCAGTAAATGCAACAATTCTTGTTTCACAAGAAAATTTTGAAAGAATTTCAGAAATAAGTTTCTTTTAGATTTTTGGGATTTTTTTTCAACTGAAAGAAATCCTTTCGTTTGAGTTCTAACATTTAAATATAGCAGCTAAGTATATAACCAAAGTTTTGATTTTAGTTTTTTTTTTCAAAATTTTCATATTCGTTATTAATTTCATTAGATTTTATCATTGTTATTACTTTATTCCCTTTATGAAGTTTTCTTATTTGGGTTTTCGCACATTCTATTAGAAAAATGAATTTTTAGGTGGAGAAATGAATATTTTTGTCGCTTGCTCAATTGAAAGTCATTATTTTCCCCTGAAAATCAATTATAACATGAAATAAAAATTTATAAATATTATAAAATTCTGTGTAGTTGATGAAATTAAAAGTCAGCTTCATGTATTGTAACGGAAATACTGGAATTCAAAAACTTTGGGGAAAAAAAGACATATCAATTTTTAAAAACGCTCTTTTATTTGAGAGAAAAAGAATTAAAAGAATAATTAATTTACGTATATTCTCTTTTAAAATTTGAGTTTATAACATAATTTATATTCTTCAACAATTTTTTTTTCAAATTTTCTAACATATGGTATCATTTGCATGTAATCAAAATTTAATTTAATTAATCGACTAAGTTCTGGAAATATTGAAATAACGTATGGCAATGATTGTGTACGCTACTTTACAAAAGTTGAAAACTGTGGAATTTCAGTAAGTAACTGAAAAACTGATTACAAAGTTTCTTAATTACAAATATCAAACAATACAAGACAGATAAAAATTATTTTTTGAGAAGCCAAATTTTTTGCGCACTGAGTTTCGTTCAAAAATTACTTTTCCAATTTTAAATAAGTTGTTGACAAGTTAAAACTTATTTAAATAACAAATTTATTTAAATAACGGACTAATATATTATTTTTGAATTAAAATAATAGTTTTAAATAAATTGATTAAAATTTTCAATAAATAAATTGAGTTTTTAAATATACAAGCTTTGATAAAAACAGACTTAGCAATCAATTGAAAATTTAAGCTTAAAATTCAATCCATTTTTCGGAATGCCTTACATTTATTTTCATAGATTTGTAAAACTACAGCTAATAAATACAAAATCATGAAATCTATAGCTAAAAAGACATATACGTTCTTCGATAATAATGATTTACATGTCATTTTCATTTCCTTTCAAACGCAGAAAAAGGCTTGTGTTTTGTTTTTCAGTTAAATATTGATATTGAGCAATTGTGCTTTTTCTTTCATATTAGGTAATCAAATGAATAAAATAACTCGATA
Organism: Argiope aurantia; assembly: GCA_026543865.1. Taxonomy (NCBI): domain Eukaryota; kingdom Metazoa; phylum Arthropoda; class Arachnida; order Araneae; family Araneidae; genus Argiope; species Argiope aurantia. Next base: position 1,002,754 of record JAPMOR010038835.1, on the reverse strand, counting down.
TACTAATTACCAGAGTCCGCCTAGCACGCCATGTTTAACCATTAGTGTTTGTTTAATATTGTCTACCGGCTAGAAAAATCTTTAAAACGAAATTACCTCACTTTAAAGGCATTTTCTATGTGTATTCATCGTAAACACAGCTTTCATGTGGGAAGCTAACAGACGTGATCCTTTCGAGCATTAATTGAAAAATCGATCCTATGTGTCATTCTCTCAAAGATTCACCGTCACTGTAGTGTAAGGTTATATGCCAAAGATAATCCTCATTTTTGATGATAGATATACAACTGATTGCCCCTCTAAGAATTTTCTCGCTTGATTGATTTTATTCATTCTTTTTTTATCGGAAACAGTAAATATGTCCAGAATTTTTTTTCCTTATTTCTTCAACATTCTTTTCTTTATCATGAAACAATAACATATAGTTGCACACATAATAAATGCTTTTTAAAATAATTTCTGCAATTATATTTAGCATTTACAATTTTTTCGATTATATATCCTCTCTATATACGAAACGATATTACTTAGTTTTTAACCCCACATAGTTACAGAATATAATAAGTAAATGCTTGTTTGATATTTTCAAGTAATGTATCACCTTGATTGAAAACGCACGCTACTTATTACTTAAAAATAGATATTTAAGTGATTATTCTCTAATTTCCGTTTAGATAGATTCAACTCACTTTTGAAACTCGTCTTAACTGAATAACAAACTTTAATATTTTCCTTGTTTACAGCTTTAATGTTTTCCTTGTTTTTTAGTATTAAAAAAGATAAAATGGGTGCTTTTATTCAATAAGAAATACATAATCGACAAATGATAAGTGCAAAAGAAAGATTCACAAAATTTTTGAGTTAAAAAGCGTAGAAAAATGAAACTTTTTGAACCTTAAAATTACAACATAAAGTAATGGCCCTTTCTTTCTGTAATTAATTTAATTTTGCTATCAATATTCTTTCTGCTTACGCTCCTGGCTCAATTTCTTCCTTTTTGGGGTGAATTAATTACCCTCTGCTTCAAAAGAAATACTAATCAAAAATGAGGAAGGGAAATTCCAATCTTAATGATGTTTTTTACTAGAGCCATCAGTTAATGATCTTTATGAATACTCACTTTAGCAAAGTATAACGTTTTTTCCCCGCTGATAGAATCAAGATTTTGCCTTACATAACGTTTACAATCCCTCACTCAATTTCCTTCCTTTCTGGGTAATTAGTTACCCTCTATTTCAATCATTGCAATCAGTGCTAATTAAAGAACAAGGAAAGGAAGCACCATATTAATGATATTTATTTTCTAAAGTCAGCAAATTAATCTGAATAAGCATTCGCTTTAGTAAATTATTACATTTTTTTCTCGCCGGTGGAATCAAGATTTTTCCTTACATCCCGTTCATCTCTTTTTCCCTAATGACACAATTTCCTCTTTTTTTTTTGGTGAATTAATTACCCTCTGCTTCAAGTTGTTGCAAGAGGAATACTAATTAAAGAATAAGGGATGGAAATTCTAATGTTCATTTTTTTTACTAAAGCCATCGAATTAATTATATGTATGAATGCTCGCTTTAGCAAATTATTACGTTCTTTTTTCGCTGATAGAATCAAGATTTTTCCTGACATCCCGTTCATCCAGTTTATCCTCCCCTCTCAATTTCCTCCCTTTCTTGGTACATTTTTTATTTTCTGCTTCAAATAATTCGCAGAGGAGTACTAATTAAAAGATAAGGAATAGAAGCAACTTCTTAATGATTTTTTTACTAAAGACATCGAATTAATTATCTGTAGGAATGCTCGCTTTAGCAAAATATTGCGCTTTTTTAACGTTAGTAGAATCAAGATTTTTCCTTACTTCCCGTTTAGGATTCCTCACTCAATTTCCTCCCTTTCTGGATAAATTAGTTACCCTCTGCTTTTAATCATTGCAAGAGAAGTACTAATTAAAGAATAAGGAATGGAAGTACTATCTTAATGATATATTTTACTAAAGCCATGGAATTAATTATCTGAATAAACACTCGCTTCAGTAAATTATTTCGTTTTTTCTCGCTGGAAGAATCAAGATTTTTCCTTACATCCCGTTTACAATTCCTCGCTCTATTTCCTCCATTTCTGGGTAAATTAGTTACCCTCTGCTTTAAATCATTACAAGAGGAGTATTAATCAAAGAGTAAAAGAGGGAAATACCAATCTTAATGATTTTTTACTAAAGCCATCGAATTAATTATCTGTATAAATGCCCGCTTTAGCAAATTATTACGTTTTTTTTCTCACCAGTAGAATCAAGGTTTTTCCTGACATCCCATTCATCCAGTTTACCCTCATCGCTCAATCCCCTCCCTTTCTAAGTAAATTAGTTACCTTTTGCTTGAAATCGTTGGAAAAAGAGTACTAATTAAAGAATAAAGAATGGAAGCTCCATCATAATGATAATTTTTTACTACAGCCAGCAAATTAGCTATCTGATTAAACATTCGCTTTAGAAAATTGTTACGTTTTTTTTTTCTCGCCAGTAGAACCAAGATTTTACTTTACGTCCCTTTCATCCAGTTTACAATTCCTCACTCAATTTCCACCCTTTCTAGGTAAATTAGTTTCCCTGTGCATTCAATCATTGCAAGAGGAGTACTAATTAAAGAATAAGGAATGGAAGACTCATCTTAATGATGTTTTTTTAATAAAACCATCGATTTAATTATCTGACTAAACATTCGCTTTAGCAAATTATTGTGCTCTTTTCTCACTGGTGAAGTTGAATTTTCCCTTACATTTATCATATATCTGTAAGTTTCCCAAAATAAAAATCTCTCACGTAAACTGCGATTTCTCATTTCTTCCTAGTGAAGAATGTGGGTAAGAAGGTGTTCGTTCATACAGTGTATTCTTATCACAGATATACGCTAAGTCTCATGTCTGACGAAAGTTGTTCTTCCTTCGCATTTATATCAGGATGGATTTATGGGGATTGGAAAATATTGAGAAATGTGTAATTAGTGAGAAAGTAGCAACAACAACCATGCCCTTTTTCTCAGTTATTTAAGAAAATAAGTACTCGTATTTAGATTTATTATTCCATTACAGACACGTAGAAAGTCTGTGCTACAGTGTTAGTTGAATTATTACTTAAAAGCAAAGAAATATCCATGAATAATTATATGGTTTCCAGGCATCATTATTTTATAAGGGCTTCGGTTATAAAATTTGTAGACAATCACTCTTTTCAGCATCATTATTTTTAGAATGGTGCAAAGAATTTGCGTTCTATGACGATTATAGTTCCATGTATCAGACCTTAGAAGAAAATCAAGATTTTGCATAGAACAGAACTCTTCACGTTAATTTCTGGAGATGGTATCAAAATTTATTAAAATAATTTGGGAAAAATCTGTCATTTCGTTTCTGACATTTTTAGAATTTTACATGTGTTCTGATGATACCATAATCATTCCTGCCATTCATGCAACATGCAAGTTCTTAGATATCCTTTGAGTTATTTGTGATTTGTTGAGATGTTGCTTATTCTTCGAATCTCAATGTCTAACGTAAACCTTGCTTCAGAAAGCACAGATACAAAAACCCGATTGTTGTACATTTATTTTATGTGGAAATAAGATCAAAGCGGGGAAGATAAAATTTAATTTTATAGAAGAAAGTCAGTTATTTTTATTGTATTTTTAGAAAAAAAATGCTGCGAGTTCGATTACACCTTTCCTCCTAAATAGCATTTATAAAGTCTTCACAATCAGTTCACAATCTACAGTCTTTATTAAGAAATGTGTATTCGTTTTGTCGAATCATAAATTTTCAAATTTACTAACATCTTTAGTCTGCTTCAAGGTTCGAGAGCAGGGTATCTAATTTTTACAAATTAACGTGCGTGATCGTAGTAACTATATGATAACGGACTGAGTGTACTTACTTTCTTCAGGAGAAAAGGATCTTACAGGAAAACAGGAATTCTACAAATCGTAATAAATAATTTGGTATTATTTACAGTATACTTTATCTATAAATATTTATCAAAAGCCTGCTAGAGTTTCATTCATCCCTTGTGAAAAAAAAAGGAGTAGAGATGTTTTTTTTTTCTTAATTTCATTTCTATTATCCGATGAATAGGAATATTAAAATTTCTTTGGCCAATAATTAAATTATAATAATAATTATTTATATATCTGGATCTTTTTTCTCTGTACGTTTTTTCATCAGAAAAAGATGCAAATCGAATAGCTTTTATTTTCTTATTCATAAAGCATAAAAATAGAAAATACTGTGATTGCAAAAACAAAATTCTATATTTTGAATAATCTTCGGTTTTTGGCATCCCGGAATAAAAAAGAATGAAATAACTCTTGTTTGTCTGTGAACAAAATAATTAGAAAAAGAAACCAACTAAAAGTATTAAATTCCTTAAATGGTTTTGACTTCAAAATCGACGAATTCTTTCAAATTTTGGATGAAATTCCTTAATTAGACGCTTATTTGCCTACTCTTGTTTGCGTACTTGAGCACGCTAATTCAAGTATGCAAAGAGCTAGATGGATGAATAATTTTGACAGCAAATTTGTAGTTCAAATCTATCAAAGAGTTGACCACCTATCAACCAGTATCGACCTAGAAATACGTTTCGTATCACGATAACTCAAAAATGCAACAAGGTATATGGATGAAATTTGGTATATGATTTTCATTTTAAAGCATTAAATCTGTGACAAATTTTAAACTCACTTAGCCAACGGAAAAATGTTCAACTGTATATTCGATTTTCGTCATTGAACAACGAAGTTGAATATGTGTATATGCGTATGTTAGAAAGTTGAAAGGAGAACACTTCCGTTGATTTAATTTCCAAAGGGGTTTCTTAATATCTAACTTCATCCCCCAAAAAAATAATCAAATGTTATTTATTTTCTGAGTTGATGTCAGCGGTGTGTTTAACCAGTTAACTCTTCCGATCTCTTCGGAAAATGCGTATCTAAATTGATATAA
>JAPMOR010038835.1:953861-990921 GCA_026543865.1 Argiope aurantia | reverse complement strand
TAAAGTAGGAATTGCGTAAAATATTTAATTATTAAAATTTAAACGAACATTAAGATTGGCGAACCAGCTGGTCACCAAAGGCGGCTAGTTTAAAATAAAGATGGTATGAAAAAGATCAAGTACAGAAGTAAAATTTATTTTTTAGTACTCCTAGTACTTCTCTATGACCATCTTTGTTACATCGGGGAATGTCTTGTTCGCAATGACTACTTTCAAAACGGATCAAAGATGAATGTTCGTGAATCTGATTAGACTTATTTCTTTTCTTAAATGAAAATAATTTCCTGCATTGATAATGGAAATAATTTCATATGCCGTTTTCACGTATTTTCAAACTCGACTTAAAAGTATTTGTAAAATTCGCGCATTCCACAAGAGCAGTAGAATACTAATTGTGTGCTAGGTATTATTTTATAATGAATTTCTTAAATATTTTCAGTTATTGATAGGCGAAACGCTTCATTGATGTAACATGAATAATAGGACACTGATGAAATTTTATAGTTCGCCCTTTTTTTTATATATGATCAGAATTTTTTTAATTAAGCTGTTATGTTTTTAATTAAAGATATTTTATATATTGGTATGTTTTTGTTGTAAGTTGATTTGGTATACATTAACATGATTTCGTTGTAAGTTAGATGTCCTTGCATAGAAAAGCAATGAACTTTCTTTTTCAACTCGTTAATTTTAAAATAATTATTTTCCATTTAAGATGAAACATGATTATAATAATGGCGTTGTCCTTTAATTAAAAAAAGTTTTTAATTAAAAATATTTATACATTGGTATGTTTTCGTTGTAAGCATGAGTTAGACATCCTCATATAGAAAAGCAACGAGCACTCTTTTTCATCTCGTTAATTTTAAAATAATTATTCATTTAGGATAAAACAGGATTAAATTAATGACATTACCCTTTAATTCTATTTTTTAGGTCTCGCCTGATGAAAATACGATGAGAAATGCTTTGTTGTACTATCTTCTGTCTCGTCAGGGCTTCTACGGAATGCGTACTGGACAAAGCGACAGCCAGCGCAAGCGATCCAGTGCTTACTCCAAGCAGTGCGCTTTCAATGCTGTCTCTTGTTTTGGGAAGAAATAACATTCATTTTCAGTCTTTCATTGAAGTGATTGGTATTTTCAGGAATCATCATTTCAAAGCATGAAAATTGCTGAAATCAGTATTAATGTTACTCAATTTCTTCCTAATCTCTTCTAAAAAAGTCTCTTGTTTTATTTAGAAAATAATTACGGATTCAAATGGTTTTTGGAAACACTCATTTTTGTTTCGTTCAAAAAAATCAGTAAAATAAATTGTTTTATAGATTTGTGCTTTCTTTATTGAAAAAAATATTTTTTTCATATTTTTGAAAAGATAGAAGCGCGTGACACAAAAAAGTTATTCATCATACCAAATTCTTATGTCAGAAAAGAGAGTAGATATTTCTTCTGTTTTTATAGACACAGATATATGCAAGAAAGAGAATTCTGATTGGATAAATAAAAAAAAATTCTAATTAAAGTTCTGGGAAAAATATATTATTGTTTGAAATTTTTCTTTTAAAAATTAATTAAGAATTTTGCTTTTAAAAAAATTTTAAAAAGCAGAATCATTTAAATCCATATAAAAATATTCGTCTTCCTAATAAACATAAAGCAATTATCTTTATTTCAAACCAGAAAAAAATAATGCCATTAACAAAATTCCATTAAAATGTCCAAATATAACTTTTAAAGTAACTGTATTTTAAGACATGTGTGAATATGTATATGAAATATTATGTTTGGTATTTCCTATTTTGCAGAATTTTCATAATAAAAAAGAACACTTATTCCAGAGCAATAAATAAAAATTTCACGGAATAATAAATTAATAGAGATAATAAGGTAGTTTTCATGGCAAAATTGAAATTAGAATTAAAAAAAAACAGAATAACTAATTTAAAAAATAAAAAAAATAGGTTATCATACAAATTGAATTAGAGATTCGTTTTGTTTCTAGTTAAGAAGTTATTTTATCCTTTATTCAAAGTCAAATTAAACATAGCATCTTAGGACCGAGATAACCTGGTTGGTAGAGCGTTGGATTCCTGTCCGTCGGGTTGCGAGTTCGAACCCCGCCGGCCGACGGTCCCTTGCGCATGTATAAATCTGTCGTGGTCACAAAGTCCTCCATGCCGAGAGTAATAACGCTGGGAGTACTGAATCAGGGGTGATCGTTCTTTGATTCAGACCTAAATTACGATCTGTGAATGAAACCCATGAATGAAGTTCGCCCGTAAAAAGGGTTGTGTCGGCTCTGTACCTAAGTCGTAATGTTGTCCCAAGATTGCGCTACTGAAAAACAAGGGACGCACTCTTGGCTTAAAATCACTGACTTTTCTAGTAAGTGGTCTGATCTGTGACAAGTGCCCTTAGAAACGACAATATATCATCTTACGCATATTTTTAGTAATTTGAATTATTAAGTTCATTTCACTTATTAAATTATTCACTTGAAAATTAGTTTATTTTCAAGTATAAATTAGGAAGCACTTCTACCTGCCAGATGAATCCATTAAAAAAAATTCTAAACTTTTAAAACATTTTTCTCATTTAGTTGCGTCGTAGTTGTATCCAAAATCATCCGAAATAAATTTTAAGCACTAAAAATATTAAAAAGATAATTGTTACGAAATAAAAATTGAACAATCAATAAAAATGAGCTTGATTAATAAGTAACAAAAGTATAGACAAAGATTAAGAAAATAATAAAACAGCTATAACAACAAACAATCCTTGACCATCAATGGCTAAGGAATGACATGGAATAAATGCGGAACATGAATTGCAGGAAGAAGGTTGTAAATTCTGTCCTCAGACCATGTTCTTAATCAGAATTATTCGTAAATTCATAACTCGCTTTAGAAAAATTAATTAGGAGCTTAAGCAACGAACTACTGGCTGATAGAAATTTACGGTTCATGCGAAACACAAATCTGGGCTAGTTTCCTCTGGAAATCATCTTGAATAACAACCTACATTATATATAAAAGCTAAGTTTAACCTAGTGCTACCTAGTGCTAAGTGCTACCTATATATACTAAAGTTGCTATGAATAGCAGGAATGTTACATTTCCCTTTTATTCTTGATTCATGGACTTGGCTAAATACATTAGACCAAATGGAATTAAATACGCAACCGCAATTGCTCATTATAAGTTATAATAGCACAGTTTGAAGAATAACTGCGAAGTTATAATAGCACAGTTTGCAGTACAGTTCATATTCTATATATTTCTCATTTGAATTAAAAATGACAAAACATTCCCAAAAATAGATGATGCCATATAATTGGATAGTAAAGAATATGAACTAGTTAAGAGATTAATCAAATACGGCTGAAATAAAAAATAATTTGTGCTAAAATTTTGATACGTTATAAAAATTCAGAACAACGACATATTTACTCAAAGACGCTATCTTATACTCAAAATATATATATATATATATATATTAATCCTTACAAATTTCTTTATCTATCAGAAAATACCCATACAAACGAATAAAAATAAAAGAATTATATATATATTACTTTTTTTCCATAAGTATTTTATATAAATTCTAGATACTGAAATAAATATTTTGTTAACACACATAAAATATATAAATATAAAAGTCTTTGCTAAAATACTTTGGTAACCAAATTAGTATACATTATCATATAAAAATATGTCATATTTTATTTATCAAAATTTACACCTTATAATATTTGATAATGCTTTATATAGTCCTTTAAGAAAAACTTTTAATTCATAGCATGAATATAGGAAATAGTACGCTTTTTCAAAACATCTTAAAAGTGCTGGTTGAAATATTAATTAAAATTATAACGTTATAAATTTCAGTATGGTATATAAATTTATATTGTTTTATTATTTTAACAAATATTATTTGTATTCATAAAAAATAATACATTACCTCTGAAAAATGTTTAAGTGTTAAGGATTTTAAATAATTAGGTATAATAAATTCATCTTCCCATTTTTTCACAAAGCTAATTTCACTAAAGTCAGTTCTTTTTGTTTCTGCTTTCTATTTACTCCAACGAATAAATCACAGAATCTATTTAGCTCCGATGCAGCTCTGAATTGTTATTTTGTTTGAAAATCAATTTAAAGGAAGAAATCCGCTGAAAACGTAGAAGAGCACTTAAGATTTATTCTGAATTTTAAAGCTTATTTCCTTAATCAATTCTTTCAAACTTAATATGTATATTTTTATAGAGAAACATTGTTACTTTAAAGAAAATTAATTAAAAGACATACTTCTTTATATCGGTTTTGTTTGATAGCGATCATTTTTTCAAAGTGAAACTAACTTCTTCTAGAAATCACAATCAACTTCTTCAAGACATCATATTCAAAAATATAATGGTGATAATAACCAAACTAATTCAATGTGAAAAAAACGCTTCAAATTTAAGAGAAACTGAATATTTATTCATTATTTGTTGCCGTTAATCATTTGAGAAATCACTTTCATTTAGCTTAGAGTCTATATAGATTAAATTTTATTTTCATCCATTTGCAAATATTTATGAAGTATTTTCTCTCTCACATTTTTATAACTTTTTATTATGTGTTCGGCAATGAAATTGTACTTGGTTTTAACGAAATAAAATTCAAAATAAGCCATTATAGTATTTTCAGCATTAAATTGTGCTAATATTTGCAAAATTTTCAGTGCCAAAAATAACGAAAAAAATAGCGAAATAATAACACGATTTTTTTTTTCAAATTTGCTAGACTCCTTTTATAGAAAATCCAAAAAAAGGGAGATACTTCTTTTCATTCTAATTGAAAATAAAATGATAGGGGTTAGTTTAGTTTAGTTATATTCAATTCCCGTTGGAAAGCAACACTAAGGCTAATTTGGGACGGACCTCGTAATTTTGAACCGCTGTCAGATGCCGAGGACGACACCTGAGCTGACACTCCCTCATTAAACTTCAATACCACACCAACGTAAAATGATAGGGAAGATAGGAGCAAGATGATAGTTGACATTTAACCATTTTTAATAAATTAAGTTTTTGAAATTGTTTTTCTTTCATATCTTATTCAAATTACCTTTTCTTGTATTGCACCTACTTGTATAAATATTTATTATAATATAATCAATATTATTTTGCTATTTGGAAAAGATAATGCAAAAATATCAGCCAGTCCCGATACTACGGCAAGATGATTTTGACTTCGTAGTTAGATGACAATCTTGACAAAAGTGGAAAATATATTTATTCTTAGAAGATATAAGTCTGTACACTAATTAACCAATTAAATAGAATTTTTTTTTAATTTTTGGCCAGATAAGTTCTATATATGCACAAAAATTTGTATAACAGTATAATTACATTCAAATTATGCTTTGTTTTGAAAATATTTGATATTTTTTAAAATAGGTATCGTTATAAAATGATCAATATAAAACAAAAGACTGATTAAATAACAGATCGTTACTGTAACCCCTAAATTGCATAATTAGGTATGCTATTTCATTATACTATAAAAATCAAACCCAAAATATAATGTTTCAAATATGGCAAATCTGTTCCGTTCAACTTACAAACGAATTTCAGACATGTTTACTTGTTGTGAAGAAGTAAAACACGAAATAAACATCCTCTGCTACACACATTCTTGACTGACATATATAGATTGAAACAGAACTGACAGGTGTACCAAATATATTTTTGACGTCAAGTGGTGCGCGTAAAATTCAAAAATCCTCAATGGGAATCATGGTAGTGAATAAGTAAACTAAACATTGTTAAATACATTTTCTGAGACAGTATATAATTAAGGGGTTAATATGTTTAAAACTCTACATCATAGTAAAATAATATAACTCAAAAACAGAGGAGTTATTTTTTATTATTATCAAAAATAGAATGCCGATTCCTCACTTAAGCTTGAGCATCCATGGTGCTACCATGTAGTGCTTTTGCGACATTTTATCCTAGTTTCCTGGTGGAAGGTCAAAAGAGGGAACACGCAAGAACTAAGCTATGCATTTTTTGAAAATTTCAACTCATGTTATAACTAAGATACCAATTCAGTTTCTTAGCAACGACTTTTTTTTTTTTTTTTTTTTTTTTTTTTTTTGCAATCCGAGCCACTTGTTTAAATGCTCTTGTAGCTTATGTGCATTCCTTGAAACTAGTATATTCGCTCAAGGTAAGATTTTTTAAATATTATAGGTTTATGTGTCTTAAAGTATGGTTTGAAACAGTTTTTGCATCATACACATAAAAAAAATTGCACGAAAATGGTAATAGAAGGCTATAAAGTAGCGCCGGCGTCCTGGCGTAGGGGTCGCTCACCTTCCCCATGATCTGTACGTCCCAGGTTTGAGTCCCGGCTCGGGCATGGCTGTTCTTCATTTGTGTTCTATCTGCGAGGTGTGTGAATGTGCTCCCCCCCCCTGTAAAAAGAGGCTGTGCGAGCGAATGTGATGTATGAAGTAACTGAGTCGGTCGTACTCTTGACCCCAGTTGGCGCTGATGAGAATACAAGAGACGCTCTCTCCGCTTAAATCGCTGGCAGATAACTGCCAGCAGGCATGAAAAGTGCCAAAAATCCCAACACACAACAACAATAAAGTAGCAGAAGTTATCAGCTACGTCGTCCATCCCGTCCCAATTGAAAACGTCAAAAGAGTACATTTTCTAGAATTTTAAAATTTCTAATGCCCCAATTCAAATGCAGTAAAACACACAAAACACTATCCCTTTTTCAGCCAGGAAACCAACTCAAGATAGGCTTCTCAAAATAAAATAGTTAAAAGCTTTATGTTTCTGAGATCTGATGACCCTATTTGTTTAAGGAAAAGCACGTCAAGTTCTTTTTCAAATATTTATGTCTTACAGATAGGGGAGGGGGGCGCCTATATATAACCAGTCTCATATATTTTAAGAAAAGAGAAAATAACATACAGATAAATTCACTAACATATCGATAAACTAAACTATTTAAAAGGATTTCATGGAAATAAAATGTATTTGACACATTATTCATGGATATTCTTTCTTTTGAAATTCGTAACAAATAATTTGGAATAAAACATTATTCCAGTTTTCAAAGAGCATAGAAAAGCAAGAAATATTTCAGCCTATTTGTAGGAATCGGTAAAGCTTTGTAGTGCTTCTTAGACAATGCAAATTTTCAGGGATTCTTTTTTCCATCAAAAACCAAAATATTTTTACTGATTTTAATTCATCACCTATATATATAAAACGTTTAGTTGCTTTCTACTTTTAAGAGAGTGAGTTTTACTATTTCCTGTGTAAAAAAATGCAAAAAGTAATTTCCCATAAAATAGTAAAAAGAAATATGTTAATGCATTCTAAATATTCAAATGCGTTTGCTATTGCTATTGAATTGTTACTCAGTCAGTCAACTGCTACAATTTGGACCACGCTTATCTACAATCAAATTTGAAAACATAAAAATAATCTTAAGATGAATAATCTGAAATATACACTTGGTACTTAATTTCAATTTGAACTTGACTTACTTGATTGATATTTACTTTGATGACGATACTTGCTTTCAATTTGAATACATTCGAGTCCATGACCTTTATAAATTAAATGAAAACTCTATAATGGATTGCCTTGAAATGAGTTTGGAAACCTTGAGGGCCCTAGGGAGTTATCTGCTTAACCTATTTGATAACCCTACCCAGCATGCTTGGCAAAATGAAAAGGAAATCCATTCAAGTCATCAATACTTAATGCTTGTATAGATAAAAAGCAATGTATATAGATTTTTCATTATTATTTTATTAGTCTTTTTTTTTAAGTAGTTTGCAAGCATTTTATCTTAAGTACGAGATCAATGAAATTCGTATTTGCTTTACATTCTTTTAACATATTAAAATTTCCACACAAATAAGTGTTTGAATTTCTTATTTGAGCTCTTTTTAAATGGTTCAAGTTACAATGTATCAAATTTTCTGAGCAAGTTCAACTAATATTCCATTGAAATCTTTCGAAACAATTTCATAAAATTTATTATTTTTAAACTCTAAATCCTTTTGTCCCTAAGAGTTCTTTTAAATGAAAGATCCGTGCGTATTTAATATTCATTGTACAGTTATCTCAGCCAATACTAAAAGAAAAGATGTGTTCCTTTGTCAATCTATCGATGCAATATATGGCAGACTATTTGATATTCATATGGCATGTATGGCAAAAATAAACTTTAGAGAATGGGAATATCTATCTCAAAGATTTTTAAATATAATTTTAATTAATTACAAATGAAGTGAAATTTAATTAATTAAATAAAACTTCTGGAAATATTATCTCTCAAAAATATTTTTTACTACGTTTAAAAAATCCAAAAAATTGTCTTTTTAGTGACATAAATGTGCAATTTCGCAATTTTTCCTTAATTTTAATAAAGGCTTAAAAATCTGTCTAGATAAGATCTATATCAGTAATTCTCATTATTAAAATTTTTAAGTCAAACTCATTACATAGTTCCATCAAATCTTAATTTCTCTTCTATTGAAAGATATTATATCTCAGATAGTTTTTTTAATCAAAAATTTTACTTTATTTCTTAGGATAGAAAAAGAAAGTTAGAGGCTTTATAGCTCACGAATATTAGAGCTTATTTCTCACACTATATATGATTTTAATTCCAGGATTTGATTTGTTTTGTTTATTAAATGTATATGTACTCGGGAGATTTTCATAATTTCTAAAGCTATAAATATATTTTCTTGTGAAACCCATAAGAAAAAATAGCAATTTTTTTTGTATTAAAAGTTAAAATATCTCTAGCTATTATAGTTATGTTATTCATTTTTGCCAGATTAAATATGATTCACATATTTTATAGCTTATAAATATTTTTTCCAATGCTGTTTATTATGAGCGGATGATAATTTATATTTCAGAATCATATATAACATTCGATGTCTATTTTGTTCACTCCAATTACCAATTTTTGCAATCAATTGATTGCTCGTCATAAAACAAGCCTCGAAAAAAAAATTTATAATTTTCTGATGAAAATTTCGTGAGCAATAAAGTTTTGAAAAATGGTTCGTCCTAACGTTAAATAAAATTTATGAACTTTTGGTGATATCTCAGAAACTTATAATATATTTTTCAAATTTTTAGCTTAATTTTACTACATAAATGAATGAAATAAATTCATAAATAAACTAATAATTGTTTACAAATCTTTAAACACGAAAAAACGAATAGTAAATTTTTTACATAGCAACAAGACTAAGTTACTGTGTTGTGTTGTCATTTATGGCACTTTACAAGCCTGCTGACATTTATCTGTCAGCGGTTTAAACCGAGTGAGCATCTCTTGTTTTTTCAGTTGCGCCACCTAGGGCCAAGAGTACGACTTAGCTACTTCATGCGTCACACTCGCTTGCACAATCATTTTTACAGGGGGCTACACTCACACACCTCACAAATAAAACACAAACAAAGAACAACCATGCCTGAACCGGGATGCCCAGATCAAGGGGAAGATGCGCTACCCCTATGCCAGAACGCGAAGCTAAGACACTAAAACATCGGATTCCTAAAAAGTACTTATATATCTGTAATAGTTTTTGAAATATTTACAAAAAATTGCATATTTTTCATCAGCGAGCTGTGACGCTTTGATACGCCTACTTACTGAGAAATCGTGTATTGTTCCTAATTGTTTCTATCGATCGGGTCGTCTTAAATTAAGAATTTTAAATGCCATTTTAAAATCACCGACGAATTATTTCTAAACCATATGAATTGAATATGAAGTAGAATTTCCTTTCTAATCAAAAAATAAATATGTTAATCATTCGATATAAAATTTAAAGAATATCAAAAAGAATTTCTTATTAGAAGAAAAAATAATTATGCTGTTGAAATGAGATTTAAAAAATCATTTATATTTTATCATCGTACATTCTTTATACAGATTTAATTATCAATTTCTAGTTTTACAAGTTATGCATATTTATGAAACTTTAAATAAAATTTATATCACGTAGTTTAAATATTTTAGATTTCTTTTGACATAAGGATTAAAAATGACTGGCATGAACACTTTCCTATTTATAAATGAAAATCAAAGCTGACTACAAATGTTTGAGCTTCATATTGAAAAATAATTTTTAATCAATATATTAAAAAGAATCTAAATTATAATTATTTAAGATACTCTATTATTTGAAATTACTCTCTTATTACTCTGTTTCTCAAATATTATTTTATATTTTCCTGAAATTTGCAAGTTAAGAAAATAGAACCCAACGAAATTTAACCGTTGAAGTTAAATAATGGTGAACTAATTAGAATAAGGACTATCACAGAATAAATGTCCATGCATCGAACTGGACTATATTTATAGATAGTTTCATTTTAGAAATTTGGATTACTGATACTGGGTGTGCTGTCCCTGAAGAGGACTGATAGGTTTTACGATGATTTTCCTGTCTTGGGACGAGAATGTGGGCTCCGTTTCTTCCAAATGTAATCCGTTTTATGTCCTTCTTCAGTCTCATGCATTCATATATTTTTATTGAGTCTTTCATTTTTCAAAAATTGTTCTTTATTCATTCCTGTCAGCTTGATTAAACGTAATTAGCAGTATCAACAGTATTACCATTCTCATTCAGATTAGACAATAAATTACTTATTCTCACCACTTAACATTGTTACATGAAGATGACCAAAATCAAATTTTTTAAAAAATGTTATATACTTAACACAAAAATATGCTTTAAAAACTCTGTGATATATTCGAAGTCATAATAATTTTGCAAATTTCTCGAGTTATGGTTTTGATGTCTGTAGTTGGGATAGAATGAAAAGCTTCAGTATCACAAAACTCATATGCAAATTAACAGTTACTTGATTTTTTTTTATTTATTTCTTTTAGGATTAACTGATAACAGTCTATACTGCAATTAATTACTGTTAGCTATTTAAAAAAAAGATGTTTTAGTTACTTGATAGTAAAAAAACAGTTCGTCTTATGGATATCAACTGATTAAATCGGAAATTCCACACAGGACTACAGCTTTAATTTCAAAACTACATATAACAAGTTGCATTTTTAAACTACATATCTAGCAATTTGCAATTTTAAATAATGCATTTAAACACTCAAGTTAACCAGAAGACCACCATTGGACAGTGTTGGCGCAAACTTAGTCACAGATCTTTAAATCTTATGATAAAGCCATATACCAAATTGTATTTATCTACTCTTTTTGGGCTATCGAGTTCACGTGGACGTTGTTGGTTACCCAGACATACTGACTTCATTTAATCAGATTTAAACTAAGATGTTGGTATAAAGACAACAAACAAAATTTTATCGCTCTAGCTTGTTCCATTACTTAGCTTTTATCAACAGACAAGTGGACATGTACCAAAAAAAATTTTTTTTAGACTTCAGGAAGGCCTAAAACATGAAATTTCAGTAAATTTTTGGAATCAAATAATCTTAAAATTACAGTGCTTTGTCTTTGCATACGAAAAAAAATTAATTAATAAATAAATAAAAAAGAAAGAAAGAAAAATAAAGAAAAAAATAGTGATACCTGGGAAGATATGCTTCATCGCCGTAAATACCGCCTGTACACAATTATTTCAACCAGGTGGCATCAAGTGAATTTTATTAATAAAAAGTATTTCTCAGTGAATTTTCTTCCCAGAATTAACCTTTATTTCTGTAATATAGAATCCTAACATTTACTTATTTTATTGATATGATTAAAATATTGGCGAAATCTGTTTAAAACGAAACATTTAATATCTTTATTCTTAATAAAAAGTATTTCTTCTCCGATTAACAATCGCATCAATCTGAAAACTGAATTTCCTCCTTAAAATGAGGCCTGATAAACTCATGGGTGTCAAATACCATTACACGTATTAGCTTTTTTCCAACTAAGGTATGTTTCATTCAAAAATATTAAAGCCATGTCATTTACAATAAAATTTGTTGATGTTTCTGAAATGTCTTTACGGCGGAATCAACCATATAAATGGATTCTAAGATATTTTGAAAAGTAATGAAACGCTTCCAAGTTTTCAATAGTCATGTTCATAAGTCTGGTATTTGAAAATGATTGTTCAGGTTAAAGATCAATATAAATCACTTTTTATTAATTTTTCAAAACGTCGGGGAAAAAAAAAACCGAAATAAATCTTTTTTTTTTCTTTTAACGATTTGTAACAAGCTAATGTTTACTTAATATAAGGTCCTTAGTGATTGATTCTCTTCAGACGGAGTTTTAAACCAACAAAATTAATTATGTCTCAAGAACTATTGCGAATTTTGAAATGAAACATTATACACATATATAAAAAGACACAATTGATCAAATTATTTAAAAAAAAATTTGGATTCCATAAGGGAAAAAATTCAGCGGTATTAATTAATTAATTATGTTAATTAACTCAATTTAATCAGTTTTTAAATTAAAACAAACCGGTCCCCACGAGTAATTTCCATTTACACCAATTTTCTGAAGATACGATAATAAACAACGTTATAATGGTGTCTCATTATTTTTGCTAACGACTGTACTTTTCATAAGATGGCAATTTTTCTTAGTAGCAGGATGAAAGTATCTTTTCAACTGTGGATTAAAATTTTATTTAAATATATATTCTTTATAATTAGTTAAATAATGTGCAATTATTTTAAATTCATATTTGAGTTATGTTGTAAAATTTAACTTAAAACTCTTTTATAAAAATGAGTACCTAACATTTTCATAGGAATGAAATATGTTGCAGAACTACAAATATTTTCCTTTTATTTTTTGAACCAAAATGTATTTGAAATAGTAAAACATTATTTTTGCCTTTATGTTCTTCCTTGTAATTTCCAATTTATTAGTTGATTTGTTGCAGCGATTAATGTTTTCACCCTATCAAAATTTAAATACATTGAATAACTACAGTTGGTTGACATAATGAAGTTAATATGAATAACTTGATAGGAGAAGAAACTGGTCGTCGAAGGAGTCTAGTTTGTGACAATAGGTAATATTAGTTCAAAAACATTTTGTATACATTATTTAGACTTAATTTCTATATTAGCTCTTCTTGTCATAAAATTTTACTGGAAAAGATGTGATTTCAAAGAGATTATAGAATCAAGTTTGTAGTAGGAGTAGTATGTAGATTTATAAAAAGTAAGAAGGAAGGGACGCTCTTTTAATGTGTGCCCTGGGCGTCATTTTATAAAGATAAATCTCTGCTGATCTGAAGGAATTTTTCCATCTGCTAACTGCTGAAAGTTCAAAATGCAGTAAAGTCAATGATATACTGAGATGTAGACAACAGATTTTCATTTAGCTTTTTAAATATTAGAATGAAATTTAAATTATGTATATTGAAACGTGTCGGAGAAGAGGAACTACTTCCGCTCTAAGATCTTTAACAGCGGATCTCGTGAGGGACGTTCTGACCGATAAGTTCCAAATATAATTCTGTTTAATAAAAATAAAAAAATATCACAGTGTTTGAATTTTTTTATATCTATTATAAACACTGCGTGAAAAAAGTAGGACACAAGATTTTTTCAATAAATGAAGGATACTAAATTTTTTTTCAAAACATTTTAATAAGAACCATTTTAGAAGCCTATTTACAACCAGAGAAGTGTATCTGAAACTTGAAAAAAAAATACAAGTCAATGACTATAAAAAAAAAAATCGGTTTTGACTACTTCATACTCTGAGAAAAAAAGTAGAAAGACACTTTTAAATAGTGCAAATAAAAATCTTATGATTAGGGAATACTTCCACCTTTGGCTTTGGTTATCTCAAATATTCGGTTTGGCATCGAATCACATAAAGTTTGAATTTTTGTTTGAGAAAATTTTTCCCATACATTATTCAAAACTTTCCGACGCTTGTCTACATATTCAAACTCCTTCCCTGATCCATAAACGACTAGCAATCCCTGCCCATAGGTTGTTTATAATGTTTAGGTTCAGGCTTCTAACACGCCAGGCAAAACCCGAGCATTATTTGCTGCAAACTTACCCATTACCTGAAAGATCCAGTTATTTCCCCCTCACTCAACGTCATAGGAAAGAAGATATAAATTCAAGACTTGGATATAGTCTCTTTATGCCTGCCACAGTAGACTTGCCTCTCAGGAAAACTAAGTTTTTTCTACCCCCGTACCCGACTGCCAACCAAATCATAAAACTCCCTCCTCCTATCTATCAGATAAAATAAGCCTTTTCTTTTTTGCCGAGACAATGTCAATAGTATTAGTAGCCGTCTCGACCATATAAATTAAATATTTTCTCATCAGAAAATATAATGAAGGTTCATTTTGAACTACAGGACATATGGTTTTTAGCCCACTACTGTCGGTGTTTCATGTAC
Organism: Argiope aurantia; assembly: GCA_026543865.1. NCBI lineage: Eukaryota > Metazoa > Arthropoda > Arachnida > Araneae > Araneidae > Argiope > Argiope aurantia. Next base: position 976,501 of record JAPMOR010038835.1, on the reverse strand, counting down.
CTTTCAGTCCATTTAGGCTGATGTTTCCTTCTTTTGAATACGAACCTTTGAAACTTTTCATGTTGTTGTAGACAATTCTTCCTAACCTGTGTGTGATGTCTTCATTATTTTGAGCCTTGGCAACATTTTCATCCTCTTTTTTTTTTTTTTTTTTTTTTTTTTGTTCTCGAAAGATTTTTCTTTGGTCGTTTGCTATCAGCTTTTCAGGTCTGCCAAAAAAAATTTTTCGTTCTCGTCTTCTAGAATTTCTTATGAAATTCTAAACAGTATTTGGACTGGTATGTAGCTGTTTGCAATCTCACTCACATTTTCGCCGGCAATTTTGTAAGTGCCAATTTATCTCTTTTGAAACTCACTGAAAGATTTTTCTCCAGACCTTCTAAAATTGATGACAATGATTTCTTTCAATAAAATAGAATATTTTTCTTAACAAAAATAGTTAAAAGAGAATTCCAAAGACAGTAATTTGATAATTTTGATAATAATTTGATCAGTACATCCTGTCTATCAGTTCCATTCATGTGAAAGTAGTAAAGGAGAAATCAAAAGAATTACTGAAGAAATAATAACAGTCGTTAAAAACTCACTTACGTTCATCAAAAATAGTGCCACTCAGCTTTCAAAAATCATCAGAAACCACATTACAGTTAGAAATAGACTGCGTCCAGTTTGGCAATCAACTTGAGCTCCAAGGCAAAAAGTTCCTTTTGCTGTATTTAAAATTACCCCCTAAAACTTTTTGACTTTTAGTTCTCATTAATAAGGGAACTCTCTCCAGATAATGGTTCACTCTGGAGACTCATCAAAAGGCTCACCAACAAGAAACTTTGTATCACTGCCCTCCCCATTTTTGGCCCGAATCAGACAACCTATTCGAATATCGAGAAAGATAGAGAAATTGAAAGCAGTATCGAACATCGATTCATTAGAACATCCGCCAACTGAGTTCAGAGTCCAGTGTAGACTGAGAATTTTTCAGCATTAACAAATCAAAAATAAAACTGAATCCTGTCTCGCATGGGAAGCCAAAACCTGCATTAAATCCTTAAAGAATCGTAAAAGTTTTCGTATAGATGGGATTAAGGAAAATTTGATCAAGAAGCTCCCTCTCCCTTCAAGCAAATTTCCGGCCTTACCGAAATTATTTACTCCGTATTTACAATCAAACTCTTACCAAATTCTTGGAAAACTAGAAGTGTTGTTCCCTTCTATAAGCCAAGTAAAAACCAAAACCAATCACACAGCTATTGTCCAATTAACCTCCTCCTAACTTCACTAAAATTAAAGAACAAAGCATCCTTAGCAGGTTAAATTACCATGTAGAAGACCTTATCTCATCACACCAATTCGGCTTTAGAAAAAATATTTCAATTGTTAGACATCTTCTTAAAATGAAAAAGGGCATGAGCTAAGCTTTAGTAATGGACTGGATACAGGTGATGTTTTTAAGGACATCGCCAAGACATATGACCGAGTTTAAATCAATGCCTAATTTATAAAATGATCAAGTTAAAGATCCTAATTTCCTTCTCTTCTGTTCCTACTTTTCTAAAGATAATTCATGTTGAGAGTTAAGAAATCGTTATCCATAACAAAAAAATACCCAAGCTGGAATTGTTCAAAGATCCAAAAACGATTCTATTGGTTTTCTCTGCGTACACGACCAAACCACTACATTCTCCACATGTGACTGTTTGGTGCAGTTTCCTGCTAACTTCATTCTAGGTCCTTTCCTTTTTGAAGAGAGTTGTCCTGTATCAGGTTGGAAAACCTGTCCCGTCACTGCAGAACGCTATCTTAGGCTTTTGCGAGACCAATTTATGTCTGCTTTGCAGCAAAGACGTACGTTATCTTCCGTGACCTTCATGCAGGATGGTGCTCCACCCCACGTTGCTAGTTCCGTTTAGACTTTCCTCCTGGACACATTCACTGAGGACAGAGTGATAAGCAGAGGATGTAAGAATGAGTGGCCCTCACGATTGCTAAATATTCCTCCAGCGGACTTTTGGTTGTGGGGATACCTGAAGTCTCATGTCTACTGGGGCTCCCCTGCCACTTTGATGGAACTGAAAGATGCCATTCAATTGGCCGTTAGTGGCATCGATGCCGACATGTTACACGCAGCTGTAATAAGCGTAGTTACGCGCCTCACTGGCTTAATACCTTGTGGTGGCGGTCATGTTGAGCATCTTTTGCTTTAAAATAAAACGTACTATAATGTTACTGTGATCTGTTTTCCTGATTTGCATAAACCGTCTCGGTATGACCGTGTGAGCGCCATCTAGCGGTCATTTTTAAATGCATTTTTTAATGGAAATAACGAAATCCAAAGGGTCTCTGAACATATTCCCGCAAACCGCAATTTTTTTCGAGCATTACTTTTTTTATTATGATTTTTTGAAGTTTGCACGAATTTATGCCGCATCTGATATATAAAGGTTGTGTCTATTATTTGAAATTCTTATAGATGTTTCTAGCGGATTTATTAAGTTTTGTTTGGAGAGAAATATCTTATACCACTAGTTTTTTACATGTTATGTTCTGAATGATCTTCTGTAAAAAAGATAATTTAATGTCTGTAAGCATTTTATCAATATTTGTTAGCACCATGTACTTCTAATAATGGATTAGGAGGAAAATGACAAATTAAATGACCAAATTATGACAAAATTAAATTATTATTGGTAATAAGCAAAAATTTTAATGGAATCAAAAAAAGGATCTTCAGAGAGAAAATAACTTTATAACTCATATTAAATCAAAATGAATCCATATTAAATCAAATGACAATATTTTATTAATATTGTGGTTGCAATCGAGACCAGCCATGTTAGAAACTGCAATGGGTCAATTCATGTGACGTAAAAGTCACATGTCATATATTTCTTGCGCATGGCATTTAAGTTTCATCCGCGCCGCTCTCGTCGATCAGTCTGCCATTAATGTTATCCGCTAAGTATGAAGCGGATTTTTTGTTTACATTTGAAGTTATAATTTTTGAGTCATTTTCTTTCCTCTTATTATGCGTTAACAGAGGAAATACTGGTGTGCTGATGGATGCATGCTTTAATGAGAAACACAAGAGTGACTGTCATGATAAAATGTTTTCTTATTTTTCTTTCAACAATCCTGACTTGGGTTGATAGCTTTGGTATAGATTTTTTCAAGCCTTCGAAGTCGGTGATATGCTCCGATCATTTTGAAGAATTCATTCAGTGTGTGTCCATTTATTAAATATAGCTGTTCCAGTAATTTGTTAGAAAATCTCTTCAAAGAAAAAGAAATCGGTAAGCGATTTGCCGTCAAAAACAATCAAACACAAAATCGTGAGTGCATTTTTAATTTACTTTATTCACATTTGATGAAATTTCTGATAATTTTGAATATGCTTGGAAGGTTTTAAAATGTTTAAATGAATATTACATTGCATTTTTCTACAAAATCTTATCTAAATTTAATTTATGTAAGTAAACAAACTCCTGTTGCAAAAATAACAACTGCTATAATACTAAACTTAGGTGGAAGTGAATATTACTAGTTTTCTAATTATATTTGCAGATTTGTGATGTATTCCGAGTGAATTTATATCAAACAACTTTTCTATTGTTAAAAATGAAATGTCAAAGTTTATTGTATTTAAACTGAAATTGACTTTTATCATAATATCATGCTATACCATTCTGCACCTCAGGGATTTCTGTTTTAATAAATACAGGTCTTTTCATGGAAAATCAATTTCCATATCAGCATTTATTATATAATTTTTATTCCCAACTTCATTGCTATATGCATGTTTCACTTTTTTTTTTCTATTTCTTTATCATATTAATTTTGAATTATAAAATTCTGAGAAAGCATAAAAGTGTTTCTTTCAACTCCTCTTTATATTTGAAGATATATATGCACATATATATATATATATATATATATATATATCATGACCTTATTCTTGTTTATTAAATTTACTGTATTGTATGTTTTTCTTTTATTTTATGATTTTCATTCAATGTAACTTTAGCATTTAAAAAAATTTCATAAATGTTCTGCTTTAAAAGTATATTGTTCAACATTATGTTTTTATTAGTGATAAAAAAAAATAACTGTTCTTTAGTATCTAGGATGTTTCTATTGAATAAAATTGATTTCATCATTTACATTGACATTCTTGTCATTCTGTGTTTATATTATTTCTAAGTGTCTAGAAAAATAAATGTTGATAAATAGTAGTTGTTTTTTTTTTGAATTAGTGAGTATATTGAAAAAAACATTTGATCTTATTTTTTCAAATAATTATCACATATATTTTATATCTCTCTCTCTCTCTCTCTCTCTATATATATATATATATATATATATTTGTAATGAGTAAATAAAAATTATGAAAGCGTGATTTTGTTTTTCTTTAATGATTTCTACAAATTAAAATGAAATTATTTATTCATAAGTTGCATAGATTTAAAAAAAAAAAAGGCATCCACACCTTTTATGTTTCATAATTTGAAATTGTAAACATAATTTATTCAATATATACTAATTTGAGTTTCATGTTCTTTCCTCTGAGCAAACTGAAAACATCAAAGTCTCAATATTTATAAAAGTAATGACATAAGAAAAAAAAATATATAATAATTTTATTAGTAAGCTTTAAAATATTAACTTATCTAAGAGTAATAATTATTTTTAAAAAGAACTAACTGGGGGGAACTATATTCATAAGATTCAACATTCAATACTATTTAAATAATATGTAAAAAAGAACATATGTAATTTTTCAAAAACACTGCCATAGTCATTTGTCAAAATGTATCCTGCGGATAAAAGGGGGGGGGGTAGGATATGGGAAAGGAAAGAATAAAGCAGCACCAAACAAATTAAAAAGCGATGTTAATTAATTATACAAAATCAATAATTCCATTGAAAATACTAATTAAAATTTTAATATAAGAAATAAAATTATATAACTAAGAAAATTTGGAGAAAATGATTTAAAATAAATATCTTTAAAAGAAAGTCAGAAGTTTTTAATAATTGATCAGCTAGCGTAATATTTACTAAGCAATGGTTTCGTTATCGGCAGACATCACGACATGCGCAGAACGGTTGAAAATTGAACAGAAGTGGTTTGTTTGGTACCTGACACATGACCGTGAATTGACCCCATTCAGGATTTGACCAGTGGCCTCACGACTGGGGATCAAGAGGAGAATTGATTCCTTGGATGCCATCGAGACAAAACATTAGTGCTTGCCATTTTTTAAAATGAAATATCATGATAAAGCGAAGAAAAAAGATCATATTCCATGCGCAATCTGTATTTACTAAACCCTTGATGACAACTGTGGCCAAAAAAATTATACTATATTCCGTACACTTGTCACCCTCGCTAAGTCACTGGGCCTGACATTGCCAAAGATATACGATGTAACTCGTGTCTAGTGCACTTTAAATTCATCAGGAAAAATGTTCCGTTGTGACAATCAAAAATCAGTGTGACATTCAATTTTTGAAAAAAATTTCTGGCTCAAATAGCGTAATCATCTGACTAGGGTTCAAAAAACAAGGTACATTTACTACAAATTATTATCCGACGATTTCAAAGTAGATAACTAATCCAACTAAACGAACATGAACATCTCTTTGCATCATGATGATGAGCCTGATTTGCTCTGTATATCGATGCCTCAAAATTGATTCTCTCGATAACTTTGAAAGTTGTAAAAATTGTAGAGAATTCAGGAGAGATATAAACTAATTCGAAAGAATAGACAATTATTATTTTCAACCTCTGAAGGTTCAGATTATCAATAAATATTAATTATATTTTTCTGTCTTTAAATTAAATTCCTATGATTTGAAAAATTATTCATTTTAAAACTTATTAATGGAATATAATAACAAATAACTTGATTAATTACATCAAATAATTAGCATATGAAAAGAGAAATTTCCTAACCTGAAACTTTACCCTTAATTTTGGCTATTAATTTTAACATTAAAATTAAATTTAATTTTTTATGCAGTAGCATTGTGCTGGCGAAAGCAAACGCTCATTGATGCTCCCCACTCCTTTGTCAATCTTGAAGGAAAGAGTTTCGAATTTAAAATATTTGTACATTCATTTTATCTATTTTAAGCCAAATATGAAGAGAGGGATAAAAAAATACCAATCTAATAATCTGTCCGGTCTAATTTATACTTCATATTTGCTACGCCATTGACACTATATAATAAGTATACCCTTATTGTATAGTGTCACCTTTATGACGGAAATTCTTCCATGTTTTACTTTGATGGTAGAAGTTATTAATAAGGCTTTTAGTTATCCTGTCAATACGGTGACTTGATTTTGAAAATTATGTCAGAACATTCATAGTCACATTAATTAGATATGATGCATTTCTCTCACTCATTTCTCAACATTTATCACGATGATACTTTGTGTCAGTGGTTCATTATAAATTGAATAAATTACAATATTTTGATCAATAAAAATAAATTTAGCTCCACAGCATTATATACTGTTTACAATATGAGAAGTGCTGAATTTGAAGTGATAAGTAGCTTCAAAATTTCGATTAGATACAATGATATATCAAAAAATTTTACTTTCAGGGTAAATTCCTAATTTACCATAATTTAATGTCTAATAAATTAGTTGTCATACTTTAAGGAAAAAAGCTGGAAAATACGAAATGGATACTTTTAGAAGAGTTCTCTTTTTTATATGTTTCTTTAGCCTTAATATCAATGTAAAATTGCAACGGGAAAAAAAAAAAAAAAAAAAAAAAAACTTACTTTTTCTTCTAAGTTCCATTTAAGAACAAACTTTATATGAAAAAAAAAATTATTTGGAAATTTAATATTTACGATCACAAAAGACCTGCGAATTCAAGAAAATTGGAGTGATAATTACAAATTCTCTTAAAAAGAATATTGAACTTTGTTAAATCTTAGTACTTGCTAGGCATATCAATAGGGGATTCACGAGTTTTTATTTAATTTACAATGCATAAACAGCATGAGCTTGGTTAATTACCAACATATATTTTAAGATATTTATGAATAATAAAGATACATTTTCTAATTGTGATAAGCTTAAGATTCCTTGAAGATGCCAAACTTTTTGTGCTTATACTGTGCAGCTTTCGATATCAAGAACAAGGTACTTTAGAAATATGGAACTATTTTGATTCGTTGTATTTATTTATTGGGCTATTGGAATTTTATTGTGTTTTCGAGCAAATCATAAACATGATCAAAATATTTAATAATTTTGAATCCATAAACTAGATTGCGATGTTGTTACATATAGCACTTGCCCACGGACAAGCCCGATGTTCGAAGACAGCCGATTTAAGCCTAAGGGGTAGCACCTCTTGTTTTAATCGTAGAGCCAACTAGAGTCAAGAGTACGCCTTAAATACACACACGTCACAACCCTTTTTACGGGGCGGACTTCATTCACAGATCGTAATTTAGACCTGAACCAGAGAATGATCACCCCTGATCCAGTACCCCTAGAGGGCCGCGGTGGCCTGATGGTAAGGTCTCGGCTTCGGAACCGGAGGGTTTCAGGTTCGTGACCCGATTCCACCGAAGAACCGTGGTGTAAGGGGGTCTGTTGCAGGTTAAATCCGTCATGACCAAACGTCCTCCCACTGGTGTGGTGTGGAGAGGGGGGGGGTGTGCCAGCTCAGGTGTTGTCCTCGTCATCTGACCGTGGTTCAAAATTACGAGATCCGTCTCAAAGTAGCCCTAGTGTTGCTTTATACGGGACGTTAATATAACTAAACCAAACCAGTACCCCCAGTGGTATTACTCTCCACATGGAGAACTTTGTGATTATACGCGCGTCAGTCACCAAGCACGCAGGGAATCTTCGGCCGGCGGGGTTCGAACTCGCAAACTAAGGGACGCGAATCCAACGCTCTACAACCAGGCTTTTTATTTTGTATTCACATACTCTATAAACCAAGGTAGCCATCCTTCGTTATTTTCTTGATCCGAATAAAAAAGTACAAAACGAAAATTTTGTGAATTAAAAAACAAAAAAACTCACAGAATTCGCTACTTTGTGAATAGCAGATTATTGCACTCTCGGTAAATGAAACAAGAGCCACATGGCATGGCAGAGTGTTTACACCGGAAGATAGCGTTAAAAACTCGTTCGCAAACACACAGCTGTTGCATGTAACGACATTGATGAAACTCTAGTACGACATCGCTTCAATAATTTCAACCAACCAAAACCTTCGATTGTCGTTTCATAATTTCCTTACTGCCGAATTAGAGATAAGCAATTTTGTATTCCCCTCCTTTCTTTTCTGAAATTTTATTGGCTACTATTATTATTTTAATTTTTTGTTTAATGCACGTTATCAGAAGCTCAAGATATAGGGCGATAAAAGAGCATATGTGTTTGTTGTCTTTTCCATGTGATCACATTGTGGGTCGTTGTAAGTGTTCTATTTTTGTTTTTCGTGGGAGATTCATTCGTTCTTTTACATGTTTTTTTTTTTAACTCTTATCTTCCGAGTCCATTTAAACCGAATTATTTACTTTAGGTTTCTTTTGCATATTTGTTGTGAAATATTAATTTTCTTATTTATTTTATGCTTTGTTTACAATTTTTTCCTGTAGTAGTTTATGTAATCTCTTACTGTTTTTTTTATGACGATTATTGAAGTATATTTTTGAAGTACCTGATATCAAATTTTAACATTATCCCATGACTCTTAACTCACATAAAATTGTCCTTTCTTTTTTCTTCCTTCCCGCGTTATCATATGCAAAAACATCTCATGACTTCAGAAAGTTCAATATTACAAGAAATGAGCAGATTATCAGTTGATGTTTTCAGCAGATTTCAGTTATAATTTTAGACGAAGAATGTGTATATAAGAAATTGTGAAGTATTTCTTAAATGAGGGCTGTAAGTCAATTTAATATGAATTTAGCATGCTTCTAATATAAGTGTAAGAACAAAAATACTAGATATTAACAAGGAAAAAAAACCGTGCTTCTTAAAATTTCACATTTAGGGATATGTAAATTTTAGGAATTATACTCTTTTGCATATCTTGTATGAAAGTAAAACATGTATATTAAAATATTTAATCTCCACATTCTAAAAAAAATGCTTGTATAAGTTTTCTGATTATGTTAGGATTTGTGTATTTTAAATGTTATTTTCCTTCCCAAAATTGCCATATATTTTTAAGGGTATACATGTCACATTAAAAATTACTGGTTTTAGTATAATGCTTTATATGTTTGACAAGTATGAAACATTTTTAATTTTAATTATGATTTATTTGTCAAATATATGGGAACATTTTCTGCATTCAGCTTATAGATTCCTTAACCAAGTATTAACAACAAAATTTTATCTATATGTGACTAGCTGTTGCCACTAGACCATTAGAATATATAAAGCACCTCTTAACATCATTTATAACATTTCTTATTGGCATATTTTATTACATGACGGCTAAATAATTATTTTTAAATAGCCAACTTTGACTTGTTAGTATTGTATTATATATTTGAATTATTATGTAATAAGTCTTATCATATTGCTAATTATATATTTAGTTCTTCTGAAGAAAAGTTAGTTTTTAATGAACAGCAACAATAAAATGAAAGTTATACATTAAGTTTTTGTAAAATATATATTCTTATAATACTAAATATTTCTTGCAGATACTATTGGTTCAATAAATGTTGTTTTTTAAATTAATATTTCGTTGTAATTAAAAGATAAATTAATAGAATTAGTATTTGATACATTTCTTTTGATTGAAATAATGTTATAATAATTGTTTTTACATCTTTAGAATCGTGTTATTTTGTAGGGCATAATAAGAGTTGACATATATTAGATAAAAGGCGATAGAAAATTAAGAATAACTGTAAATGTGTATAAGGCATGACTACAAGATTTATATTTGTACTCTTATATTATAATACTATCAATCCTTGTTATATTTGAATTCTCATGTGAATGCAACTAATTTCGCAACAGTAATTTTAGGTCAAAATGATTTTATCCTTTTCTTTTCAATTTCCTCTTGATGTTGAATAAAATTTGTATTTTGTTCATCAAATATGTGATTTTAAGTTTAAGAAATTTTCAAAAACAGAATATTTAGGAAAAGTTTTATAAAAAATCTATACAAATTTGTTTACATGTTTGAATTTCTAAAAGTCTATGTGTTGAATCAATAATTAACTCTATTTACTAAAGGAAATAGAGAAATTTTATACTTTATAATCATATTCTTAATTATATTATCCTACATTTCATGTTGATGTGATATGTTTAATGATACCATATGAATCATGGGTTTTTTAAGCTATTTTTGCACATGATTCCACTTATTTATTTTTAAAAAAATCTTTCTGCATTATGTGTTTACTATAAAAAGAAATGAAATTGCTAGAAATATTCATTAACCATATAAAGAAATTTCGTAGCATAGATATACGTCAAAAATATTTATACATTAGTCATGTTTTAATATTGTCATTCTTAACTAGCATTAAAGAATTAAGCAAAAGCATTCTCTGGTGAATGGTGTTGAATATCTACACTCTTAAAACTTATCTGTGTAATACTATTTGGGTTTAAGTTTAAGATGCTTTTATATAAATAATGGGAAAATATTTTTTGAAATCTTTTATGTAATTTGGTGATTTATACTTCCAAATGTTTTTTTTTTCAGACCAAAAAAAAAAAAAAAAAATTGTTACCAAGAGTAGTTTTTTTTTTTTTTTTTTTTAAATTATTTACTTACTTAATCTATTTTCTTTCCTCCTATGATTCTGGTATTTGATTCTTAACTCACAATTGTAGAAATTTCTCAAATCTACATTTTTTTCCCCCTTGATAGGCAGTCTAAAAAGGGGGGAAAAAAAGAATAGAGCAGTAGATACAGGAAAAAAGGTGACTTCCTGCATTAAGGGTGGGGTTGAATTTTACCTTCTATCTGTACAGGCATTTTACATTACGTCTACGTCAAAGTATGAACACAAGCTGCTGAAAATATGAGATATTTGTTCAAATATTTCATATGATCTGATAGCTCAAATTTTCAAAGATCACTTCCTTATGTGAATTGGAACATATTTATATGAAATATATTAATGTGTTTAGAGACTTTTTTTGTTGAATTGTCAGTAAAATATAATTTAATAAGAACCAATATAATATTAGCAAATGTCTAGAATCAAAAGGGTCCTGGTGTGTGAATGTTCCAAAAAATAGGTGCATCTGCTGATAAGTTAAGAGAATCTTTTGTAAGAATGAGACAGTTGTATTAGTTATTGCATTCTACTGATATGACTATTATAACTTATATGCCTAATTGTTTGAAAATCATACTTGGAATGCTACTAGAATCAATGTTAAAATTATAAAAAATTATCATTAATCATGAAATTTGCTTATTCAGATTTTTTTTTTTTTTTGAATAAAGTATGATAGTAAAACTTTATTATATAAGGTTATGATATAAACTTCCATCTGGACATTCTGAACAGAAAGTCAAATTTTTATATTTTATATTCTGATTTTAATAATTATTTCTTATCAGCTTTTATTATTTAGAAACCTTTGACTTAAAGGAATATTTCCAGACTAATTTAAGTGTAGTTATTTTTATTCTTTAGGCTTCTAATTTTCATATTTTAGACTGTATATTCATAATTTTTCAGTTCTGCTTGCTTTTTCTAAAATATCTGTCTATCTAGATTTTTTATTTTCTTTTATTTCTGGAGAAGAGCATAATTATGCTTAAGAAATAAAACTGCATCAGAATAATTTATTACTTTTTCAAAATAAATAATAATAATTGAAATTGCAAATGTAAATTTTCTCTCGGGTTTTGTTTTAAAAATTGCTTCCTGTTTCATTTAGTTAATCTGTTTGACAATCTCTTAGTTCATTATACAAATAAAACTTAATATACATTATAAAAAACATTTTTGGGGATTTCAGATGTTCTTTTAATACTTTTATAGGTAATAGTGATGCATTCTTAGATCTTCAATAGATTTGAATGTCATATGGGTTTGTTCATCCAAAGCAGTACATATTAACGCCACATGATTGTAATTTTTTTAGTGCAATATTTATATTTGTCTTGTATATTGCAAAGGAAATAAGAAACTTATTGCAATGAAATAAGTTTCTTAAACTTTTGAATTTGGATTTTCTTTTTTAGATGTTGATTAAGCTGGCATATAAAAAGAAGTAATGAGAGTTCAGTTCTTTCTTTTTTAGGATGAATGTTTCAGTTTTAAAATTTGTTTTGCTTTGGATTTATTTAAATGGATTTATATGATCACGAATGAGATTTTAATCTTGGGTGATATTTAACAGTGAATTTAGATGTCAGTGTTCAATGGGTATTTTGAATAACATTATAGTTTATTACAGTATGGTTATTAATCTTTAATAATTTTGATGTTGCATATTTTTATCAATTATATTTATGTTGTGGGTTGTAATTGAAAGACATTTTTTTTTCTTTCTTGTAAGTGATATTTGAACATTAAAAAGAAAAATCAAAATTATGAAATGTATTTACTTTATAAATGCATTTTATGTCCCCGAATATGTGATAAATTAGTATAATTGACATTTTAATGGCTTTCCTTTCAGTTGCACATTTATTCAATTGATAATGTTTGGGAAACTTGTAGATATGTTCTATACAAAAATCTTGGTAATGTCATGCAAATATAGCTCTGAATTAGGTTGAAGTAACAGCATATGAATAGCAAGTTAATTGTGTAATGCTTATATGCCATAGGGAATAAGTGGTTTATTACTTATAATCTTCTATGTTAAGATTATTTTGTAAGTTTTATTTCAGACTGTGAATGATGGCCCATAATTACTTGCATAAAACTATTTTATATTTAAAATCATATTCTTTCGGCCTTTATACTGTCTACTTGAAGAATTCTGTCTATGTTAATCATGATAGGAAACCTATTTATGTGTTGTCATATGTGTGTAAATGGTTGCAGAAATATATTTTTATATAGTAATGATTCATCTAATTAAAAAAAGTCATCATAGTGATTTAATTAGAATTATTTGTATTTCAAAGTAGCAGAACACTGCAACATTGATTTTTAAAGAACATTAAAATATTATTTGTAAACAATCTGTATCTTTTCAAGCTATTAAGTATCTTGCATTTTAGTTGTTAGCCTTCACACTTTATTTCCATGATTAGATTTATACTATTATATTTTCCCCTCAGCAACTTCTCGCAGTACTTTTGTAGGCCAAGAATAACTATGAAGAATTGGTCCAAAAACCCACCCAGATCTTCTGTGTAGACTTATTAAAGCTTCATTAGTATGAACTTAAAATTGAAAATTTGATAAATGAATACCCTCATATTCTAGTTATTGTTATTTAAAAACATCTGTACAAAGCATATTATCTTGAGCTCCAGGATGCAACATATCTAACAAAATAGAAGATGAGTTGAATATTCTTTAGAAAGGATATATTTCAATTCTGTACTCATATACATATGCTATTTAATATAATTGTATATTATTCGGTAAGTTAGAAGGAAAAAATTTCTGGTATGGATATAAAAGTATAGTAAATGTGAGTAATATTCAATCTTTAGAATACTTTGAACCTTTAGCTAATTAGAAACCGTCTTTAAATGAAAACTGGGATAAATAATATACATTTTTATTTAACTTATTAAACATGTGTGTGTAATTAATGTTGCAAATGCACATAATTGATGTTTAAACATGAAATTAAAGTTGAAATGTCATTACAAAAAAATGGAAGGAAAATAAAGCATTATTTAATTCATAATATAAATAAAATAGTAATACAAACTCCGCACTAAATACACACATAATTTTAACTCCAATCTCTTCACGTGATAGTGTAAAAAAAAATATTCAAATGATAAGTAATGCTCGTATTAAATTATTGTGAACTTAATGTGTCTTCTAATATGAGCAATTTTCAATTAGTAATGTTGAAATAACCATAAGTGCATGGTTTCGTACTGGTCTGTATCTGGACCTCCGAGAGCAATAGAAAGCACTCTTCTCGGATGTCCCATCTGTATACGAAATGCGGAGTCCCCACCCCATGACTGCTAATTGCTGTTTCAAAATCAAATTTTAGCACCTGTTGTTTTCGTTCAAATTTGAGCAAAACCTCAATCTATTTTATGAGAGCCTCGCATTTTTCTCAGTCTCCCTTTCCTTCAATCATAAACCTTGATGTGATTTTCGTCGAAACCGACTTCTGTAGCTGCTGTTCACAGCTTTCAAGATTATATTTTTCCCGGCAACAAAATGCAAATTGCAAAGATATTTAAATGAAAATTGTTTTTATTTTTCTTCATTTAGTCCTTTTGCTTATATTACAAAATGTGGAAAATAATATGTATGTCGATCGTTACTCATTTTACAGCTAAGAATAAAAACCAAATTAATGCAGTAACGGAATGAAGCGAATATTTTTGACGGTTTCATTTTATAAATTTTTACTTTCTAGCTACAAATTTAAAGAATAATGAGTAAAAGTCAGCTAAAAAGTTGTGCTCGTTCCACAAAAAGAGAGGATGCAGAATCCAAAAGATTTACGATCAGCGAAAATTAAACAGTGCTTTGATAGATACACAGTTGTCCTAGAGTTCACAAATTCGAATCAAAACATGTTATTTTCTTGTTTTAAAGTTCATTTTAATTTGTGTAGGTAATTTCCAACTTCTGAAGTCACTAAGCAGTATCGATTAATTTAAATAAATAGTGGTATAAAAAATGCCACATTTTTCACTATATATGGTCAGTTTTTAAAGCTGACATTTCCTCCAAAAATTGCATTAAATTTATTAAACTCTATAAGTCTGAAACATCTGATATCCATTTTCTCTCTCTCTCTCTCTCTCTCATAAACTTAGGATCGACTCATGCTGTTTTACATTCCCCAAGGACTGAACCAGAAGTGCAAAAGGTCAATTTTGAGATCATCTGTATATTTAAGAGTTAAAAAGGAGACTCCTTTGTTAGTTCAAATGTTACGTCAATCAAAGGTTAAATAATTTATGATGAAATGTGGTAGAACTTTGTTTCTGCTTACCTATAGTAACGTCTGGAAACTTGCATAAATGAATGTTGTATGTTAAAGATAAAGAAATACCAGAGGTCACTAGAGAATAATCTTTACTGAACAAAATTTATCTAAATCATCATTTCCACCCCCTTTTTCTGCCCTGAATAATATATCTGAAGACCAAAGAATAAAATGACTTTACCTAAATACTGTTTGTGTCTCCTTTAAGATAAAATCTAGAAAGTACTGTTGGTCTTGTATTGTCGAATAATCTGATGCTGTTAGAGCAGTTCTATTGTTAAATGCGATTTCCTCGTGATCCATAATTAACGACCGCCTCTTTTTATTTCAGTAAACACGTTATAGCTTGTAACGACCCCCATAAATATACAGGTTTATTCTAACGATGAAAAATTTTTCATGTATTTGGAATTGCAATTCTTCATTTTAAAGAGGACATAATGGTCTATTCTAAAATGGTAATAAAGAGGATGTAATAGTCTGCTTTCAATTACATCGTGATTGAAGGGATCTTAATTTATGGTTCGATTCTACTTCAGATAAGGGTGTATGCAAATTTCGAGGACTTAGTTTGCTCTTGATTTAAAGTTCTATACGTGAAATTTCGGTAGGTAAGCTGTCCCTTTAGGTAAATCTTTACACCAATTCGAAATCTGGATTTTCCCCATTCGATTGAGATCCTAATATTTTTCCCATTTCTTCCTTTATGGGGTCTATATCAATGAAGAATGCTGTTTGAATATAGGCTTAGAATTTGAATCAAAATACATTTTTTTTTTTTTTTTTTTTGACGGCGTGAAATTTAGTAATCGGTAGAATGCAAAATAAGTAATATTACATTTCGTAACTATCGCAACGTTAAAGATGATATACCGAGTATTAGAAACACCGTTCCAGTTTATAGAGAAAATTTGTGTTTAAGATAAACTAATTTTGTGTTTACAGCAGCGATTGAACCTGTGATAATTGAAATCTCGTTAAGGAAGAGCATGAATTACAAAACAAATTTCAACCAACCTAACGCATGTGTTCCTTTCATCCATCTGAAAGTTAGATAGCAAGTTTCTGGTACATCGTAGACCAGTTTTAATCCCTTTTAAGGTACGATTGTAATATTCTGCGAGGATGAAACAAGGATTGATTGCTACTTCCATGTGTAATTATTCTTATTTTAATTGCAGCTGTGCATAGTTTAAGTGAAGTTACCCTTAAGTTTATACCAAATTCATGCTACGTCATTAAATTATCTATCTAATTTTGGAGCAAATTGACGCTGTTTTTATTTTTATTCAGATGACCTTGAATTTTTGATGAGATAGTGACTTCAGTTTTTAGTCTATCAACTTTGCTCCTTCTGTATACTTTGAACTATCTCTTTCACTCGACTGCTGATAAGAAGTTCAAGGTAGATAATATGCTCCTTTTAGCTCTCTTATCAAAAATCCTTTTGCCCACATATAACTGGTGTTTCCAGTAATTATTTCACAACTCTTTTCACTTCACGCGGCGTTGGACGTTGTTGGATATTGTTGTGATTAAAGTTACTTTTGCATTAGCGTTGTCAGGACTTCTTTAATATTTTCAGCCATGGTAATATTTCGAAATTTTAATCAGACCTGAGATTTTTTTTTTAGATATTTAAAGTTTTTAATGTTGAGAATTTCGCAGAATTTTAGTTAGTTCCAATTTATCTCTTGATTTATTGATTCGGGTAAGTAATTTTTTAAATCTTTTTATTGCAGGTGATTACACAGAAATCGACTTCTAACAATCTCACCATGCCAAAGACGGAAAATAACCCGCCAAAAATTACCGCTGAACATTTGTCTGAAGAGGTACTTTATTTCGCTTCCTGCTTAAAATTTTATATTTGAACATTAATTTTTTGTTTTTTTTAAATTATGAAAGCAAATGCTTTTTTTTTCCCCCTGTTAAATGGGATAATTTCCGATTTAAGAATTTAATTTCTTTAGTTGCATTTTCGCATTTCTGCACTTGAGACTGTAAATATTTAAAAGGATATTCAACGAGAAAATTGTATTTATTTTTTAACATCTGTTTTTGTCAGTTTTTTAAATTTAAATATTTAATCTTATACATTCTATGTCGGAAATCTACCTTGTTGATGTTCGAATGAACGATTAACCTTTGAGTGTTAAAATGATTTATTGGAATACTCTGTACTAATTAACTGGTATATGCAAGCTGAAATTTGCTACACTTCTTTTATTTAAATGATGTATTATTCATTATAATTTTTTAATCTCTGATTACATCAATTCGCCTAGTTTAATTGAGTAATTCTCATCGTGAATAATTCAATTTGAACATATTAACTGCCATTGCCATCTCTGCATTGTTTTTTTGCTGCCCTTTCCAAATGTATTTATTAGTTTTTCTACTACATCTTTTTAAGGTTTAAATTAAATGGGAAATATGTATAATAGTTAACTTCAATTATTTTTCGTATGAGTTTAAATAGCATGCTAATATTGTTTTATTTTTTTGTATGAAAGATTAATATGAAGAGAAATTTAATGCGTACTGTTCTGCTTTAAGGCTCTCTTCTAAATTTTATTAGTATATTGCATTGTATTTGTAAATACAGAAGAAATCGGAAACCGAACTGTACGCCCATTCGTAAGTCGCAATTTGGCGCAATTGAGATAAATTATCCTGCCAAGTGTCTAAGCCATTATCGGAATAAGTGCGATAAATACATTTGAAATATCTGGAATATGAATAAGACATCAAAATAATGCAATGCTCAGCAATTTCCTTAAAAGGAAAGTAATCTTTCCAAACGTTTTTAAAAATACGGTGCAGTGACTTGTAAAAGCAGGCGTTTCATGATGTCTAAAATGTGAATTTTTCTTTCTCTCTTATTTGTATCAAACAATGACAAATGAAGCAATCTCCGAATCAAGTGGATAAACTGCTTTTCGTACTTTAAAAACAAGTATTTTGTCCACGCATTATCAGATTTCCTGCATAGCTACGATAAGAATTATAGATAAACATTTCTCATCATGGTTGCTACTCTTATGAGTTATTAAAATTGTGAAGTATTAAAAGTAATTGCCAAGTTTTCCAAAAAAAAAAAAAAAAAAAAAAAAAAGTCATCTAGTGACAATTTGAGTAAATTTATTAAAGTTTACACAGTTTAGGATTGTACAAATACAATATAAAACCTTAAATAAACGAATGTTTGTTAGTTCTTTAATGTAGAGTTTTCGTAAAAGATAAATTTTAACGCATACTCTTAAACCAGTAGTACTTCTTGCTGATAATTTAAATTTCAAATTATTGTTTAATTTTTTTTAATAATTAAAATCGCAATTTCTACCTGTTCCTGAGTTGTTCCCCCTCCCCTTTAATATTTTTAATTTTGCGATCCATTTTCGTATTTTGAAAAAGTAACAGTTTAAGATAATCAGCTTTATTGTAGAATAATAATTTTGACTTTCCGTGATTTCAACAAGATGAAAATGAAATTAACATAATTAAATATCACATTTTTTTTTGTTGATAAAAAGGAAATTTTATTAAAGTGATGCTGAACTCAATATTTTCATTCCCGTTTATTTCCTTATAAAACCTGTCGAATATTTGGAATGTAATTATCTTTAGCTAACGTTCTTTATTTTTAGTGTCTTTATTTCTCGGCTTGAATTCGAAATGTTTTTACCCTTACTGACACAGGTGGCGCTGGCGCATAGAGTGCTGCAGTCTTTGAAAAACCCCTTCATCTAACAAAATGTGGTATGGGCGTAATTGATCAAATAGGGGGGAACTGTACTGTCTTAGAAATAACGTATTAGATAGTCAAGGTCAATTTTTTTTTTTATGCATTGCTAAACATAACAAGGATAGAGAGTTAGATTATTTTTCAAGCTTCAGCTCCTGAATCAGTTTCCGTATACAGAAGATCTCTTTAAAAATTTAGCTTTAGCTCTTTTCAAGCCGCATTAAAAAGCAGAAGTTCGATACTAAACTTGCTCGTCGTAACAAAAGTACTTAAAAAGCATACTGATGAAAAATATACAACCAAAATGAAAGCCCACTAAAGAAAGAAGAGCCCGCTGTTCACAATACAACTTTGATTTGCTCATGCTGCAAAAAATTTCATATGTAAAAATTACATAAAACAAACAGATTAATGAAGAATATTATTTGTCCGAATAAAAAAAATTTCGTAACGTCATATGTTAACGTATCCGTAACGTCTTTGTCATATCTATTCTTATTCCCGAGTTTTCATGAAATCGCATATAACATATTATTTTATACGTTATAACGATAAACTTGAGTAAATATATTCTTATTTCATTTCTTAGCAAACCTGTTATTTGTTTCAATAAATTTTTTAAAAATAATAATACAAAAGTACATGACTTTATGCACCAGTTAATTTTTAAGTTGTAATGTCCACCAACTGTGTAACAACATAAGTTTTTCTTGCCTGTGTAACAAAGGGCTGATAAAAATCTAAATGATTTCACTTAAGGGAAAATAAACTGTGTATGCAATTTATGGTAGTTTTGAAAGTTTATATATTTTAACTTCTTTCTTGCTCAATTGATTCTCAAATGCAAGACTTTTTGATTGGGGAAGGATGAACCATAGTATATATTGCATATTTCAGTTAGTTTTACAGAACCAACTTGATTAAGATTACAGGAATATTTATAAATGTCCCATTTACTGTGAAATTAATTAATGTGAATATTATATCAAATGTAATGATAATTTAACTTTTGATGTGAATTTAATTTTATACTTGCTGCATATTAACCCCACACCACCCCTTTTCCTTTCTGTAGGTATTGGCTACTGCTGAGTTTATCTCTTTGGAAAAATATTCTTATAAAGATCACAATGGAGTTGAAAGGTATATTTTTCTTTTTAGTAACTATATATATTTTTACTTTTGTAGAAATTGAGAATGCAATTACAATTAAAACAAAATGAAATTATTTAATATTGGCATCTTTGTTTAATTGCAAAATATGTTAGATATTTATTTTGTAAAATCATTTTAATAAAATGTTTGACTATATTTGAAATATTTTCAACTTCTTTTTTAATTGTTTCATATTTTTATTGATTGGTGGCCCAAGTATATTTCTGACAATGAATGCACATTAAAGTAATTTACTCTCTTCACTGCAGTAATGAACTCCAGTCTAGCTTAAGTCTATAAGTTCCAAAGAATTAAAGTAAACTTCGAAGTAAATTGATAAATTAAAACTTGAATGTATCTGATCACAAAACTGAAATTACTTCTATATCCTAGAAACTTAGATATTCATCTCCCCTTCTCCTCCCATTTTTCTTAATTTGTCATCTTTGTATAAGTGGTATTTATATGTAATTTGAGATGAAGTTTTCATATAGTTTAATAAGGTTTTTATAATACTTGTGCTGTTTTGAAATGTAATTTGGTTTGCTATATAGCACTGAAATTTGGTGATATTACTATAGCTCTTATATTTATATTTATGCATGAAACATTTTTTTTCTATGGCTTTATTCTGAATGAAAAACATTTGCATAAAATGCTTTTTATATATATCTATGGAAGATTAGTTTATTCAACATAAAATCTGTTATTGTAAATTGCTTCCTGATTGAGAAATTGTTGTATTTAAAGTAGTGTACTCTTAATATTGATGTAGTTATAATTCTCATAATTTTGGAAATATGGAGAAATTGAAGTAAAGCATATATATATATATATATATATATATATATTTAGAATTTAAAAGATTCTCAGTAAACTACCTTTTAAGAAAATTGAGGCCTACCTTTTAAGAGAACAACCTACCTTTTGAGCAAGATTCTCTCTGAAACTACTTTTTTGTTTGTGGCTGTATAGATTGAAATTTAGTTCTTATCTGAGAACTTTCTATGTATACATTGGCCTTTAGTTTACCAAAGCCTATCAGTTTGTACATTTTTTTTTATTAGTTGATTTGAGATTAAACCTCATCAACTTTATATATATATGTACAGTTAACTTTAGCTGACAGAATGTTGACGACACAATTTTAAGTCACTTTCTTGAATCTCCTTTGATTTATGAAATGAAGCAATCATTTTTAATTCAAATTGATCAGATTTGAATATTTATCCTATAAGAGGTTATTTAATTGGTATTATACACTACAAATTTATTTCTTATAAGGATATTTCATTACATATTATGATTCAAGTTTTTATTAATATAGTTGTTGTCTCAAAGCTTTTAATGTAGTGTGAAATTGTATTTTATCTTTTACTACATGCAAAAGGGGCAGATGACGATTACATTTCAAAATCTTAGTTTCAAGTATTGTTTAATTCACAGGTAATATTAAACTGGAAGGAATTTTTTACTGTTTTTAGAAATCTTTATTTTTTCAAAATTAATTCATGAATTTAGTAGCTAAGTCGTACTTTGCAGAAGAAAGTTCCTTGGTAGTGCTTGAAACTACCTTGCGGACAAATGAAATGAAATTTTTTCAATGTTTTCGCTTTTAGATTACTTATAGGCTTGATAATCATTGAAGTATAGCTAATTGTAAATGTTCCACAGAATTATTAGAAATTAGAGTGAATTGAAGGATATAAAGATCTAAAGTATATTCAAGTTTTATTTTTTTATAACATTCTTATTTAGATTACATGTTGACAAATTTCATCTTTTGATAATGATTTTCTCTTTCAAAATTTTTTTATAGGAAGATTGAAATTCCAGTATTTTCTTTTAATCATTTGATACTAGTTAATACATAAATATTGTTTAATGACTCTAGCATGAATTTTGGGATGCTGTTTCTTTTAATTTGGAAATGTGTGGGGACTTTTTAGCTGAAGTGTTTGGAAGTTTTTAGCGAGATCAATTTATCTTAATATTAAGTTTTGAGCAGAGTGAAAAAAATTTGGTGTTTGGTTCAATTAAAAAAAAATTAACGATTTGAATTCTACTTGTTATCCCCAATCTTGCATGCCATTCTTCATCATTTTGTACAATGTATTTTTTAAAACAACAATCTCGCGCTTTTTTACTGTAATTATAGTACTAAGCTCAAGCTTTTGTACTGTAGTTATGTTACTTAAGATCCTTGTAATTCGTCTTAATCTCTATTTTTATTGGTTTTTGTTTCTATTTTTACTTGAAGGCTGAATGATTTTTGCTTTCCTTATTAGTTAATTTGTCTACACATCATTTTTCAATTTCCATGTTTCTTTTTATTAAAGGATTTGTTTTGAAAGCACATTTGGAACCTATATGCATATGTTTTGGCTTAATTTTTAATCTTAAACATTTTATATACATAATTAAATATATTTAATTTTCTTAAGATTATTGTGCTAGTCATTTATAAAATTT
Source organism: Argiope aurantia (assembly GCA_026543865.1). Classification (NCBI taxonomy): domain Eukaryota; kingdom Metazoa; phylum Arthropoda; class Arachnida; order Araneae; family Araneidae; genus Argiope; species Argiope aurantia. Next base: position 953,996 of record JAPMOR010038835.1, on the reverse strand, counting down.
TAGTTATACAGTTAGAATATTTAAGGATAATAAACACTGTTTCATAATTCTGTGGTGACGCTTTATAAGCCAGATAACAGCTACGAGACATGAGAAATTTCTCTTGTCTTGTGGTCATGTTACTCGGCTACGAAC
>JAPMOR010038835.1:923542-953851 GCA_026543865.1 Argiope aurantia | reverse complement strand
AACCAGAAGGTTGCGAGTTCGATCCTCGCATATCGCCAATAGCAACAATTCCGTCCTCAACTGTTTTAAACTTCTATTTTGTATGCTTCAAAGTTTTACATAATTACTAGGAACTGGAGCTTTTTTACAATGTACTTAGTAATTGAAAACTAGTCATGTTTTGAATTTAATTCATTGTTTACATGCCCTACATGATTCAACACTAAAGTTGATTTGGTTTGTGTTTGTTGCATTTTGTTTCTTTTAGTGTTGATGTTTTTCTGCTCATCTGCTAGTTGTTCTTTTGCTTCTAATATAGAAATATAATTTTATTATAAAAATATTGGAATATTTTGAGTAAATGCACTTTTATACAGATGAGTTACTTTATTACTTTAGGTAGATGCTTTGTTAAATTATTCTCAAATCTTCAATTTTCTAAATTAGGTGCAGTTTTTTTTTTTTTCTAAATTTGTTTTGCTTTACAACTTGCATCATTTCTAGGACTTGGGAAGTTGCAACTAGGACAACAAAGCCAGAACCAGGAAATCCTGACTGTAAGTGTTATTAATCTTTTTCGAAATATTCTACTTATGCTTCATAGTCAATACTTTATTTATCCTATAAAGAAATTAATCTTATAAAGCAATTTCAGATTTATTCCAATTGCATTCCATTAGAATTTATGTATATTAAGAAACAAGTGCATGCATACCTTAAATACCATTTTACATTAAACCTCAAACCAACTTACTTGAATTTTTTTATTTTTTAAAAAAATATGATTATTTTAATGTCGATCTTCACTCCTTTTGTTAAATTTCAAGCAGTGAATTTGGACAATCTTTCTGTATCTCATGTAATTCCCAAATCTCGGGAAATGGAAGTATATTTAACTGGTACAATATCAGTGTTATTCAATTTAATTTTAATGTTATTGATTTCTTAAGTAAAATGTGAATTTTGACTGTAATGTGTAAAGAATTCTATACACCTTGGTTTTGCTTAATTCAGGCTGAATATGATCAAATAAAATCATTGTATCAATAAACCCTGCATTTCATTTTATTCCATGTTCCGAAAGTGTGTAATGAAGATAGACAATAAATGCAAAAAAGGCTCATTTCTGTGAAAACGCGGATGTCAGTCTTTCTGGCATCGACATTTATCATTTTTGAGATCGATTGATTTTCTTTTACTAAAAATATTGTAGAATTATTATATATCTCTTGTTCTTTTTGTATGAATTTATTCATTTTATTGTTCAATTAATGAGAATTATTTTATTAAATGTTTATATTTGGCACACTTCATTTTGCATTTCAGCGTTTTTTTCCGAACCTGTTTCGTGTTTGTTAACACTCTGTTATTAAATATATAGTATGGTAGTTTAAAAATATATTTCACAAAAAGTCCCTCCCCCCCTCATAATTTCTGTTTATTTCAAAGTTGAAGTATCATATTTTATCATGAACATGTAATATTTTCTAGTTTCCTCGTAATAATTCTAATGTTCACCTACTGTTTATTGTATTAATCCACATTAGCATTCTTTAAAATGTATAATAAAGGCATCATTTTATTATTCATCAGCTTTTATAAGTTCCATATTGGAAATTCTTTTTTCAGGTGTTGGTTCATTGGCAGTTCTGAGGCGTCTACTCAAATATGATTGTCTAATTTTAGTCAAGCAGTATAGACCTGCATTGAAGAAGTATACTTTAGAATTACCTGCAGGTATTTTTTTCCCATGAGTAATAAATTAGTGCCTCAATGGTTGTAGCAAGATTTATTAAGATGGTGCTTGATAAAATTTTGTATAAGGAATTGAAATTTCGTTTGATTTTTACTGTGCTAAATGTTTTAAATTCTGTATTTTCTGATGTAGTATTTTTCTAAATGAATATATTGTGCGTTTATTCTTGAAACGTTTTTAGATTGACTTAGATAAATTTACTTAGGCTATAAATTAGAAAAATTATTAGGTGTTAAGAGCTCTAATATAATCATCGTAGTTATTATATTGAACGATGTTTCAAATTGTGTTTAAAAAATTCCACTAGTACACTTAAATAATCCATATCTCTTCATTTGGTACGCTGTTTCATAACTTCGTGCCCATAACCAATAAGAGTGTTGAAGGTTGAACGGTTACAAAAACACTGCCTATAGTAAGGGTCGTTCAACTTCATATATATGCTTTTTGTATGCTCTTGGGAATGCAGATGAAAAGAAAATAATTGAATGACCTTGTTGATGTTAATGGTTACAAAACTTCTATCCATGGCTTGAGAAATTATTAAAAGAAGTGAACATGTTCTAATAGCTCAGAAAACAGAACATTTTATGGTGCATGCTTTGAAAACAGAACAATAAATTTAAAAGTAAGAAAATTATCCCTTTTTTTATTTTTAATTTTTAAAATTAAAAATATATATATTAAGGTTATTAAAATGTAATTGAAATCCATATGTTTTGACTTTTACACCATGCAATTCTTCATTATATTTTAAATGCCTTCATCTGGCTAAAATGATTTCTTATGAAATCAATGTATGTCTATCTAATTTTGCATTCAACCAGAGATCTTATTGCATTAAGCTCCCATTTTGTCATTCTACTGCTTATTTCCATCATTGAAATTAAAGTTGAATCTGCCATTTTAAGAAAAATATTTTATAGAGAAAAGTTAAATATATTATGTATAAGAATGTTGTATTCGAGTTTCGACTGCTCATTATAAAACAACAAAAAAAACCTTCAAGATGTTTGAATTAATGAAACTCAATTAACTTTCAAAATTGATCATCTGTTTAGCAGAATATTAATTTCAGATATGTGAATTGTTATTTAAAATCATCAATCACTTTTAGAAATGCCTTTATTTAAGTTTTATTTTTATATATAGGTGTGGTTGAACCAAATGAAAAGCCAGATGAAACTGCTATTAGAGAACTGAAAGAAGAGACTGGCTATATCTGTTCTGGAGTAAAACATATTAGTCCTTGTAAGTGTTATTTGTTGTTAAATACAATTTAATTTCATAAGTGGGAAAATTTTTAAATTTGAATGTTTTAATTACTCAAATTATTAGACTCAACATTTAATATCATTCCATATATTGAGGCATATATGTTAGTCGGTTAAATGATTTTGCTATATTTCATTTTGATTTTATGTTGGAATTCCTCTACTATTAATTCCTCTAGCTTTATAAAAAAAAGTTTGATTTGGGCTCTTTAGAAAAGTAACTTGAGGGTTGTGTGTATTTGAGGGTTATTTTAGGAATAATTGGGAGACTTTTTTAAATGTTATGTCCTGTATTGCTGCATTTGATTCTTTAAAATACACGTTTGTGCACTGTGAAAAATTTGCTTAACTGCTTTGTCGTTAAATTGTAAAATTTGTGTGAACTGTTAATATGCAATTATTTCAATTCAATTTATTGGCGGAAATGGAATATGTTCTACGATTCAAAGCATGCGGAAGCAACGACTAAAAATAATGGCGTTTATTGGATTCTGATGTTTAAATACATTTTTACTTTATGAATTTTACCTTGTATTCTCACAATTTGAAACTAAATGACGACTAAACTAATGACGATTTGAAACTGAAGAAGTTTCGAAAATAAATGCTAGAAAAATTTCTGCTATTAAATAAAACTGTTTTTGTTTTAAATTTTAAGTAAATTTTTTTTTTCATTAGCCTAGAAATCTTTTTGGCAGATGAGAAATTTATTAAATGTAGACAGTTTTTAACACTATTTTCTAAAGTTTATTTCAGTTGTCATATCTTTTTTTAATTTTGCTCTTCTATGAAATTTATAAAATTCAAAGGCAGTCATATTGGACAATTCATGAAAAGTTAAGTATGGCATAAGTTTTATACTTTTCCCAGTGAAATAGCAAGTAAATTCCTTCTTTAGTTATTTCAAAATATGAATCGCATTAATAATAAATCTCTATATTTATTAGGCATGCTAAAATGAACAAATTCATTTATTCTCACTTATATATATATATCTGTAGTGCTGTTTGACCTATTTACTTAAAATGGCTTCTCTTTTGAAGAAGTATCCTTGTTCAAAAATGAGTTAATACAAAATTGTCCGTTGCCTGAAACATTTCTAAACAATACAGTAAAAAGCAAATTAATGAAATGAATGCGATCATTTTTTTCTTTGTATTTTTCTCGGTCATTGAGAAAAAAACTTTTCTTTCGCCAGTGACAGCTCTCGATGCAGGTTTATCCAACTCAACAATGAAGGTTGTAACACTTGAGGTAAGAATTGTGCATTATGATTTCAGTTCTCATTACCTTCCAAAACACCCCATTTCTTTTCGCCTCCAGAGCTATATTTGCTGGAACTAATATATTTCGATCCAGTGTTAAGTATTAATGCATTGAATTGCTGCAGTTCTTTTTATATGCTAAATTTGGTTTCTTAAAAGTAATTGTTACTTAAATGTTTCCAGCAAACTGTCTGATTTTATACTTCTTAATTTGGGTATTCCATATTAATTCTGTTTGCACAAATTAATTCCATGTTTCAGATTGTCTTTTAAACTTAAATTATCTGTGCTTATTTGAGCGATTTTATCTGTATGAAAAGATCTAGATTTGTAGCAATTTTTAAATTACTAGTTTGGTGTGACCTTGACCTCGTATCTCTTGTAGGTTAATGGAGATATAGTTGAGAATCATCATCCCAAGCAGTGTGATCATGATTGTAGTAAGTAGATTGAATTTTATGGTTTTGCAGATGGTATTTTTAAATCGGTAATGCTGTAAATTCATTAGGAAGAGTCACTTGATATTTAATGTCTTCTCTTTTTATAAAGTGTGATATCTATAAAAATCAAATATCTATATAGTCCCTTAAAATTCTGCATCAGGAATTAATTGTTATTTATCTTATTTGTAATGCATTCAGTTATAATTCTTGAGTGAGAAATGGGAAAATGAATGGCGAATTAATTATACGACTGTTAAATATTTCATTTGCCTTTATCAAATGAAACTATTAATCTTTTCTTGAGATATTTTTGGAATTGATCTTGAAATGCAGAGATGAATTGGAATAAATATTTCCAGCTTTTACTTTAGGAGTTTGCTACTTTTAATTTGGGAGCGGATAGCACAGCTCTGACGGATAAATAGTAATCTTGAATGGAGGTGGAGGGATAGTGTAACTGGAATTCCGAAAATCTATAGAAATCTAGTTTTTAAGTTGAAATCCATTGTTTTTCGAAGCCATCTTAGTATCTGAAATATTAATATTGGAGGGAGAAAATCAATCTCTCGGCAAACCGTTCTAACCTGATGATATGCATGATTGGAGGACAACATCGGGATTGGCTAGTAACCGCCAAGGAGCCGAAGCCCACTAGTATAAAGTGTTTTTTATGGCTCTTAAGTTCACGAAATAACTAAAAGATTTATTGTTAAAATGTTGAACTTCTCAATATGAAAATAAAGTTATATTAACTTATTGAAAATATTTATTATTATTTTTTATTTCTCAAAGATCTCGAAGAATTTCAAATTAGAAAACTAAAAATGTTAAAACTCGCTTTTGTGTTTTTTAAACCTTCCATAAATTCCTTAATGTAGATATTTTTCTCGAATGAACATATATTTCATGTTATATTTAGACAAATTAGTATTGAAATCTTAAAGTAAATATCCCCTGTAAAAGTATGCTTTTATTCACTGGAAGAAATATGACTGTATGAGAAAATACGGTAAACAAAGAACATATTTATGTAAAATCAATTAATGACTGAAAATGTTAATTTTTTTTTCTTTTGATTCTTTGAGCAAATATTTCATTAGGCTTGCAATGAATTGACTGATTAAAGTTAAGTGACTTATGCAGTGTCAGGTTGCATGTTAATTTACAAAACTGCATAGCACAACAAATTGTTAAGCCATTTCAAAATCCAGAAAGTTCATTGCTGATAAAAACGTTTACCATACGTCAAGGATAAAAGAAAAATTGAGAATTTTTTTCAAATAAGGTTCTTTTTCTGAATATAATACAATTCTTAAGAACCGCATAAAATCGCATGAATTGAACTTCATTTTAAAAATTAGAGTTTCATATTTTGAGAAATGTATCATTGAAAATAAAATTTATTTTCATGTATTTTTATGTTTTGTTGGTTATCATACATTTGCTAATTTAATTAGCATTTCAAATCGAAATACTAACTAAGGTCTTCTATAAACTTAAAAACGATATTAATTTTCTTCTTATTTTAGTCTGCCCACTACAATTTTTGATAAGATTTTACTTTGGAAATTACTCGCAAAAAATTTCAAAATACTCATTTTTTTTTTGGTTGAAATGTGTTGGGGGAACTAAATTACACTATAGGAATCTTCTTAATTTTCAGGACAGGCTCTTTTGTAAAGTTAAGCACTGTGAAACTGCCAAATGTTAATTATAACAGTTTCATTATTTTGGTTTCGTGTGGAGAATATTTTTTTTTTAAAAAAATGCGATTCTGTGGCTGTGTTATGCATTTGTGAGTTATTTTAAATTAGAATTATTTAGCCAGAAATATAAAAAATGCAAAGCAAATTGTTATATTCGAAAAATTAAACTCACTCTTATAAGTTCCTTAAATTAATTGCAAACGGCAAACTAATAAATTGTTCAATATTATCCATTGCAGGCCATGCCTTTGAAACATTTAGCCTTTCATCTTTTTGAATTCTTTGTTATGCCGGGTATAAAGAAAAGATCGCAATAAAATTATCAGATATAGGAAAGATGATTCCCGCATTTGATTTTTTTTTTTTTTTTTTTTTTTAATCCTCAACTGGATAGTTCTTCTGTGTTCTGTTTTAATTTTTAAAATGCATTTTTGTTAAATTCGTAAATAAAGAAATTATTGATAAATTTCATATGAATGCTTAAAAACCTTGTCTTTATTTTGTTACTCATATTTTATATAATGAAGAATGTAATTAATTCGATACCAGCCATTTCTTAGAAAAAAAAACTGAAGGTATACAGATCAGTACAGCTGTTTGAAATTGAACTCTTTTAGTAATTAATAACCGATATTTAAATTTTCTTCAATACTCGCTCATCTTTTCCATAAGCATTTCAGATCATGCTATAGAACATTTTTCATAAATTTTTTTAACCTTATTTCTATGCACTAATACAGCTATTGTTATTTTCGTGAATAAAAAGTAATTTATATTTTACTTGTTAGAACATCTTATAATTCTTACTGTACTATATGCTGACTTAATAATATTAAGGATCTGTAGTAAGAAAACAGTGGGGGCCAGTGACAATGCATTGCTAAAGATTTTCATATTTATGGCACTTAAAAAGTGTTTCGTCGTTTTTTCCTGCCCCTTTCCATCAATCTTGCATTTAATTCATCAAAATTATCTTCTTTTGAACAGTACCATTTAATTATGCAGGGTGTTTCATAAAAGTGAAATAAGCTTTTATTTCTCTAAATATTAAAAGTAGATAAATATGTTCAGTTGCAAAGTATCATTTAATAAGGTGAGCAGTTTTATGAAAACACTTTTGCTTCTGTGGAAGTTAAAAAAATTACATTTTAATACGTACCCCATATTTTATTAAAGTCAGTTTGTAAAATATTTATTTTACATTCATGTATGTATATACAAAAATTTCACTTTTCTATTTACTAAATCTGCGGGGATATGCTTATTTTTAAATTTTCAGGGACTAATCACAAATTACATTCAACATTTATCCCAGTAGTGCAGATAAATGTATTTGAAACAGAAAAAATGTCACATGTAAATATATTTATAGTAATGTGTCATCTACTCATTATGACTTGAAAAAATTTGCTAATGAGTCGTAATGTTGTTCACTTTGATTGGCCAACGGTCGCTAGCTTCGACTTTATAAAGAGGGGAAGAGAAATGGAACATTTAAGATATCTCGGCAAAGCATTGGAATGCTGTTTAAGAAAATGAAATTCTCCGTATGCAGTTGTGCTTTTTCTAAAAGAATGACGTATTTCTGTAACAATAAATGTTTGAATATACTGACGCTGTGATATTAAGAAATGTTTGCAGTCGTTTACAAACTGCTTAAAGCAGTATGTAATTGTAATGCCGGTCTAGTTGTAGAAAAATGCAAATGTCATTCACTGAATTCCTGATATCCATCTAGGGTATGTGTTTTCAGAACGGGTAAACCATTACAAGCTGCAAGATCCTTACTTTCCTGAAGAGGAAAGGGGGTAATAAGGCGTTATGTATGTATTGCAGAAACTGTCATTTTGGCGTAATTTTCAAGTTATCCTTGTATCAATGTTCAAACAGCCAATTCCGAACTCAACAACTCAAAACCGACTGTGTAGAGAATATTTCAGTGTAATGGAGTTCATGGACTGTTACAACTATTACTTGGACAAATTTACGATCGATGTCTAGAATTTTATCATTATTCTCTTCTTTAGGTTAAGGTAAAAACCAAATCATTTTCTGAACAATGTAATTTGAACCGCTGAATATTGTTTTAATCAAAATAGAAACATTAATCTTCAAACCGATCACTTTTGGAGCGGTAAGAATCCTTTATTTTTATAAGAGGCTCAAAATCAGTAGAGATTTCTTTTTTTTTTAAATCTATGATTTAGCATTTTAGACACTCCATTTGGTTGGTTCCATTTTGTACAACAGTATGCTGGATGATGACCAATATACTCGGTTAGTTTTGATTAGCATTATGTCTGAACTAAGAAATCAATTGACTTTGGCAGTTCACGGTCGGTAGATCTTTGTTGACGTATTCAAAATGCCTATCTTTATATCATAAATGATTAATGCCATTGCATATTCGCAAGTATTGTTAAAAGAATGAAATGCAACTATGTATTATGTCGAAGGTATTCATTTTGAACAAGGTTTTAAATACTTCATTCAAAATTTAAAGACATTTAATAAATGCTTTATTATCTGATTCTAATCATTTAATAATCTTGCGTGATATGTGTGATAATTAGCAAAATTGCTACGAAAGTTACGCTCAAGTATTAGTCAGTGATATAGAAAATAGTTTATAAATTTGCCTTTTAGTATCAGCGAATTTTACAGATTGAAGCATGAGTCATTAAATGTGCATAGTTGGATATAAGAACAATATTTTATGGATTGATATTTTTTTTATGTAGGGCGTATAAATTTTTTTACACTATCTCCCTCTAAAGAAGCCAAATTATTTTATGCATCTGTTTACCTAATTTGATGGAACTTTGCATTTGGAAATATATATAATTACAATTGATAAAGAAACAAATGCTTGTTTTACTTTTTGGGGACATCCTGTATATAGCCAATAATATTATCCAGTTTAATTATAGATTGTATTCATAAAAGAATGTAGGTAGTTTTTTTATGGACTACCACTCTTCAAAAATGAGAGTATAAGTTAGCAAATTCATCACATGTTTTAATCTTTCTTGATTAATGTGAACTTTGATTAAAGTCTATGTTTATCAATATATTTTTGAAAAATATAATGGATTTTAAAATGTCTACTGTTCTCTTTTAGATATCATAGAAGTGCTCCACATTCCTGTTGATGAGCTTCTGACAAGATTAAATGGTGAGAATTTCCTTTTAATGTGATAAATTTGTTATACACCACATATTGTTAATGTTTATTTATTTAGAGTATTTCTATACTTTCTCTATTGAGGAAAAGGAGATTATTCACTGAATACTTTCTTAATATGTTTATCTATATCCATCATGTGCTTCGCCATTTCTTAGTGTTGAAAAACCTTGTCATTGCTATTAAATTTCAATGTCCTAAGTTGTTAATCCGTCAATCTAAAATTATTCGAAATTCTTCAAATTTTCAGGAAGCTTCAACATAAGTATTAACATAAATGCAAGACCTTTTCAGAGGCATTGCGCTGGATCTGCTGAAGATAATGCCATAAATTTTCAGAACCTTCAGCTTTTGTATCAGTTAGCCGACACATTGAAACTACCATTGGGAAGTAATCATTTGACCTGCCCCAGTCAATAATAATCACTTAATAGTTTGTTAAAATTTGAAATCGTTTTACTTGTATCTTTTAGTGTTCCAAGTCTATTGATGATGGTAAAGTAGATTACAGATATAAACTTTTAATCACATATGGTCTTTATCAGATATCAACATTTGCAGAAATTTTTATGCCTAGATAATTTCGAATATTCGTCCCCCCCCCCCCCGTTTCAAATATACCATGGCTTTAACAGTTCCTTGTAAAATATAATTTCCCGATTTATTATACAAACTAAATTTGTAGTTTTTATATTGAAGTTCCGGCACTTTTGTGCACTTATACGTTTTTGGAATATTAGATCGAATTAATTTAATTTTCTGACAAAATATAATGCAATTTATACTTTTTTATACATTGTAATTATTCTATTTGAATTGGATTGTGTAAGTATTGTAAATTCTTGAATGTTAACTCTCTGCATTTAGAAAACGTCTGTAATGTGCTAATCAGTTCCATGTGTTCTGTTGATTTAAGAATCGATTCTAACTGGTGTTGTCTTCATTGCATAGATTTGTTTTAACATAATATTTTTAAAACCGCACTTTTGTACACAATATAAACTATCGGAGGGCTTTTTTATTATTATTTTCTGAAAATTGAAAATAATTAGCAAGATAATTACTTTTAATGATTACAAAAATAAGTTTAATAAGGTTTTTGTCACAAATTTGTTTTAATTTGGAATGCAGAAATTCAACTTAAAGCTTCCTAACCTTTTGTTTTGATACGATAAATTAATTTGTTAAATTTTCTTTTCAGAATATAGTGAACAAGGCATTATTATTGACTCACGAGTTTACTGTTTTGCTATTGGTTTAACCATTGGAGCTAAGAACTTCTGCTATAAACCTACTGCCAATCCTTACTGAAAATGATACTCGTATATTATATTGTGATATTGTTCATTGTTTCAAACTTCATCTTTTCGTGGTCATAAATAGTTTGCCATGCCACACCTGAAAGCTGCTCTATATCTGAACGATTTTTTAGAAATCTGTGTGTTGTAAATGAAGTCTGTAATTCTCGTTTTACTTGGAAGATTTTATAAGCTAATCAAAATTTGTTAATTTTCATCATTTGCACTTTAAGACTTTATTTTTTCGTTCAAATAATTGGCATGTGTTTGACTTAATTTATGTCCATTTTTGCATTCGTTTGTGTACAGATATTCATTGTTATTCAACTGCGAATTCATCGCTTCATATATGTAAACTGAGTGTTTTCTATGTGCTTAGCGCTTTAGGAAATACCTAATATGTATAATTGATTTTTTTTTTTTAACTCTCTCGAACTATCTGCATTTTGTAAGTGTATATTTTACTAATCCTGTATGTTGTGTAAATTCTGAATAAATGTTTGTACTTTACATTGCATTTTTTTCTTGATTTTCAAATAATTCTACTAGAAATTATTGGTTTTTAAAAATGTGTGGATCTTTATTCTTGGGTAGGGTTTTAACAAAGTTTTTTAAAAAATCTAAATTGCTTTTGAATTTTTATTGCATATATTTTATCTACAAAGGCTTATAATCAGAGCAGAACAATGAAACAATTACCTATTCTTCATGAATAGTTATACGTAAATGCTTTGCACTATATAATCAATGACTTATTTGGAATCTAAACAGTTCTTGGTGAGATTTGAGCTCCATCTTTTGCACAGTTTTGTCCCTTTATATAAATATACTTTCATTGTTTTTTTTTTGGTTTTTTCAGTGTAAATTATTTCTTATCAATAATACGTATATTGAATATAATCGTACAATGAAATATTAAGTTCTATCTTACTGCTGAAATAATTTTTAAAACATCGCGAAATAAATATAAATCATTTATTCCTTTAAAAGATTTGCTTCTGCAAATCAAATGCGGCATTTCAGCTCTTTGGAATCGATTTTATCATTATTGAGATGAATTAATTTTCTTTTAAGTTATTCTATAACATTTTTTCGTGTTTTCAAGCACTTTTTGAATGAATTTATTCATTTTATTGTTCAATTAATCATACGGTTCAATTAATTAATCATGCATTTATTTCTCTATGTTTATGTGTGGTACAGTAAATTATTTTATAAAGTTCAGCTTCTTTTGCTTTGTTCTAAGTTTGTATTGTATCTGGAAGAGATAGGGACCGAAAGCTGAAGAAACTTATGGCAATTGACTTAGTCCTGGAACCGTAGTCTTTGAAAACCTAATAGAAGGGATACCTAGATGCAGTTTCAAAAATCACACTGCCAATTAGTGTTGAAGATATGGCAATACTCAATAAAAATTCTCTGAATTTTGCAATTTTAGATTTCAGCAGTACTGAACCTTATAAATTTCTGATCTTGAAATCATTTATGAGTTCATTTTTGATTCTTTATTACTTCTCTGAAGTCCGATGAGGCATTAACAATTTTACTTCCCTACTCATTGACATAATGCACGAATTTCATTCGTTTCGTATACCAAATGCGAATTGAGTGGATTCGAGCATCTTGCAATATAACGTAGGAAAATCAGCAGACTAGTTACTCATTGATATTGTTTGGGAAATATCATAAATACACCTTTTAAGACTCCTTGTAATAGCATTGATGTTTGAAAAGGGTTTTTTTTTAAACTAAGTATACTTTTTCTTTAAATTTACTTTTTTCCAATATCTTACACTATTTTTCTAAACAGAAATACTGCATCGGTATTTAAAGCTAAACGATACTGTAATTCAGCTATTCTCAACCTGTGGAGCGCGCCCCCCAGGGGCGAGAGAATATCTAAGAGAAAATATTATTTAAAAAATTGATTAACTGACTGAAAGGCAAGCACACATACACATAGAAAACAAAGTACATTTCGACATATTTAATAACTTATTAAAGTAAAACAACTTACTAAATTAAAACTTACTTAATCAAAACATACTAAATTAAAACAAATTTAATAATTATAAGTGACTTCCCTGGGCCAATCTTGCAGAGCAACGTTTTTCGAAGAAAGGTTTAATATTAGAAATAGCCACTCTCAGTTCTGCCGAGATCTATATTTTGTCTTCAAAGAAGCCACAGCAGAAAATCCAGTCTCACAAAGGTAGGATGTTGAAAATGGTAATAGAATGGGAAATGCCCTTGTTTTTAGAGCAGAAAAATCATCCTCTATTCCTGCCCAAATTCAAATAGTAATTTATTGCTAAATTGTCTTTTAGTTTCGCCACTTGTCGTGAAGCCTATGAATTTTTCTTCCTCATCAAATGAGAGTCCTTTAGGAGTCTTATGAAATCGGTCCCTAACTCACTCGTAACTTGCTATCAATTTGTCGTCAGCAAAAAAATACTTTTTAAAATTCTTTTCCAGCATGGCTAAATGATTTTCGTGGTTACAAAAATAACTTGCACATATTCTTCTTCAGCCTTGTAAGTTTTAGTACAATCATTCACATTTGCAAACATTGTTAGATTTCTTCGCTTTAAATGTATGCTCCACAATTCCAATTTTCTACAAAAAGCATTTTCTTTATCACTCGTATCCAATATATGTGTATTTGCTCCTTGGAATTGAAGATTCATGATATTTAATTTCTGGAATATGTTGACCAAATAGCTGAGTTTCATAACAAACAAACCGTCGCGAAAACTCACGGCCTCCGGTCTGTTTTCTTCTTTTAGGAAAATACTATTTTTTACAACAAATATTATATATGTTTGTGAAAAATGCATTTAATTGTGTGTGTGTGTTGACATTTCGACTAGTACTATTATTTAATATATTTTTAATTTCTTGCTTAAGAAATTTACATCATATACTCAGGCCGTAACAAGTGAGTTGATGGGATAAGTGTAAACTTAGTTATGTTATAGTACTTAAAATTTTTATAGAAATATTGAAGAATTAGGGAAACATAAGTGAACGTTTTGTAACAATTATATAATTAATTTCTTATTAATAAACTAACCACCTTTGGTTCGCCAGAAATATTAGTTGCTCAGTTTTAATATAATATTTTATGAATAACTTGATGTTCATAATTCCTTCAACAAAATATTTTTCATCAAGAAATTGTTACAAACATTAAAGCCGTATTTAATAGCAATATTATTGTGTACCTTCCTAATGGAATCGAGTCTCATTTTATGGTCTATTGAAAACTTAAGCATTTAGGTAACCTATTTCAAATCGCCCTCTATCATTTGCGAAAATGTAATGTTATTTTCAATTTCTGTAAACTAAGCAGATAATAAACAGAATCTTTCATCTTCAGTTTTCGTCAATGGAAGAAAATCACCCAATTTCATATTTGATGTAATAATGAAAACGGCGTGAATTTCAATGAAGCATTCAAATTTTTGTTGAAAATAATGCCAAAAAAATGCCAAAATGCAGGAAAAATTTACATGACAAGTTTGTATCATTAAAAGAATTTTCCTTTAAAATTTTTTTAAAGTCTAAAATTTAATTTTACTTAGTAATAGTTTTGGAAGTAATTGCTGAAAAACTTCAAAATCTCTCTTAAACATCAATTAAACTATTAATAAAAATTCAAATTGCTTTGAATTGCAGCATATTTTCAGTTTCAAAGTATGTTTATGCCAAATTTGGCAGCTTAGGGTTAAATTGTTTGTCTTGTAGATTTCCAACACATCACAGACATTATTTCCTTCTAGAGATTATCGGGTGCATCAGCAAGTAGATACTATTACAAATAAAAATCAAATAATCTGTACCTTTACATATTTTACATTTACATATCGTAAGTAGGAAATATCAAGTATTACAACTTTCAAATCTTAAATAAATATTTGATGGCATGCAGATAATTTTTATTCTTGGAATTATTACTGTATTGAAAAGAAAGTGAAAACCATGTACTAATTTATTTTTATTTTTAAAGACTAGCTCTTACTGTATATGATTCAAAAGTGCAGAAATGTGTTATATACCGTACTCTAGGCAAAGGAAATCATATCAAAAAATCAACTAAATAATATCTCATAATAATATTTAATATAAATCTCGATCACACAACTACTTACATTAAAATTACATTTAAAAAATAATTACAGAATACGAAATTTAGAAATGGCCCATTACAGTATAAAAAATTCTTTAAAAAGTTAATTCATTGATAATATCACATTTTAAAAATTGATATCTGACCCATTGGGAAGATAAAAGGCATTTTATAAAATTTTACTTTGATTTTTTAATCGATATCATATTATTAAGATCTAAGAAAAATAGAAATTTTGAGGGGAAAAAAAAGAAAGATAAACAAGCATAATAATTGGATTATGCAGAACCCACCTAACACATAATTAAGACTAAAATTATATTTTTAAAAGTAGATTATCAAGGATAATTAAATTTCCATGAGTTTTTAACCGCTTTTAAATTTAATTTTTTATTATAATTGTTTTATTTACCATTGGGTAAATAATTCCTCACGTGTTTCTGAGGGGAAAATTGAATTTCTAACGAATATATTGTTTACAATTCCTCTTGATAAAATCCTCATTCTGCCTTAGCAGGGCTTTTGAAAGTAATAAAAATCTGAGTACTTGCAGCATTCCCAACTTTGTATGGAATAAGTTGACTTTATGACATAAAACAATGTGTTTATTTGGCTGAAAAGACATCAGAAACTTGTTTGCGCAGATTCTTGAGTTTCTCTCTTACACATAAGTCCTGGGAACTCATATTGTCTTAAGTGTAAGGGGCCTACTTACCATCGGACAATCTGCTCAATCCTATAGTAGGTTATAAACTCCATTTTTAACGTGAAACGAAGTGAGTATAATGAAAAAGCATAAAAACTTAAAATAATAAATTTAGGAACTCTTTATAAATATTTTCTAAATGTCTCTTTCACAATAAAAATATAGTGTATTTAATATAAAATCTTTTATAATTAATTTCATGGTACGGATTTAATTGTTTGAAGCTGTAAAAAGTTTCAAAATATGCATACTAAAAGAAGTCTGAAATCGAAAAAAAATTTTATTGTATTAAAATATGAATGAAAAGCTTGTACAGAATTTTTTATTCATTTATCTTGTTAGTACCTTCTATAGTACACACTTAATAATTTATTCTGAGCTTATTTGTTATCATAATTTATTTGGTGCCAATCAAAGTAATTGGTTTTTAGTTTGCTGTAAATGTAGTCTAATATGCATTAAAATGATATGCATCTTTTTTATCACTACTTTTTACTATGAAGAAGAAAAAGATAAACCTGCGGAGGTAGTCTCCCTGGAACTTTTTCGCATACTCTCTTATAAATGTATATTACCGGAAAATATATTTTTAAAGCGCATAAAATTATGTGAACCTGTGAACACTACAAGTGCTCTGATTTTTATTTTCAGACTTAAAGAGTTGTGTGCTTCCTAATGTAGTAAAGAAAACTGGTATCTGTATATCAGTCGCATGGCACTGGCGAACAATAGTTACGCAAGAGCGATCTTGGGAGTGAATCTAGCGTGAAATCATTGCCAATGTTTTTGGCGATTAATCACATATATCAGAAAATGGAATACATGTTTTGGATACCTTTTTTCAAACCAATGGAAACAAAATTTTGGCATAGAACTCGTGAATCATAGTGCTAAACTTTTGCAAAGTTAGCATAAACAGCCGAAAAACTGACTCACGGATTATTTTTTTAATTGTGAAATATTTATTTATGTTTCCTTACGGTGTAAAAGTACTTTGTAATCCAATTACATTTTTATTTAATATTTCTGTCATGATTTCTATAAATTATAATATTCTTGACGAATGTGTCTCTAAATGGATAAAGAAAACTATTCTTTAGAAATAAGATTTTAATTTCTTAAGCACTCTGCCAATATGTATGAAGTTTTCTACTACAGCTTTCGGTAGTTACTTCGGACAATCAGATTTGAAATATTGTTAAAAGGATCCATCTGGACGGGCTTATCTTTATAGTATCGCACAACTAAAATAAAGAGTTTTTCGCGTTTTGAACCTCAAATCGATAGTTTGTCGTTGCCTCTATCTTTTAAACGACATACAAAGAGGTTCTAGTTCTTTCAAGTACTCCTAGTACGTTAAATGTATTGAATTTTAGCCATTTAATTAGGTATTTACGAACACTTCCTAAGAAAATACCTTTACTCTTGATTTATATTCAATAATCATATTTGTAGTAAGGCACCAATAATCTTGCTTCCGTTTTTAGACCTTAAATTTATCATTTTTTAGCCATTTAATGAGATGTTTACGAAAATAAACATTTACTCTTGATTTAATTTCGGTAATTCTATTTTTAGAAAGTCGTCAATTATCTCGTTTCCGTTGCTGTTTCATAAACCAAGCACTGCTTGGTTGCAGTTTGCCCGGAAAAGATTCAACTTTTTCCTCGCTTGAGAGATATTGTTCCATTTGCCAGGGATAAAAGTTTAAGACAGAAAAGCAGACAAGAAGAGTCGCGCGCAGTGACCCTGAAACTTTTCAAATGCTTGAACGAGCATCAGGTTAAGGGACAATCTTTCTGTATATAATGGATGATTCAAAATCTCATGCTTCTAATGAGTATTCATGTGAAGCACAATGAATTCTTATTTTTTTATTTTTAAAGGCGTTTTAGTTTTAAAACTTAATACTTTATCACAAAAAATCTTATTTGCTGTGGTGCATGATAGAGAATGCTTTGAAGAAACTTCGAATAAAAAATCTGAAACTTTTAAAATGTTTGAAAGAGAGTTTGGTTCCTTTTCTCCACAAAAATAGATAAATCAATCTTTTATGCTTTTAATGAGTACACATTTGGAACTAGATAGATTTTATTTTTAAAAAGTTTTAACTTTAAATAATTTATTTCCAAAAATTCTTATTTTCCTTGGCGTACAGAGTATGTTCTCTATCGGGCCCTATTAGCTAATTACTAAACTTTTAGACATATACTTCTAAGTGGATAAATGCTGTGAGAAAATGTTCACTTCTTCCAGTTGGAAAAATACCTTCGTCATCTTCCATTTTTATCCTTTCAGTTGGAAAAATACCCTCGTCATCTTCCATCTTTATACTTACAGTTGGAAAAATGCTGTCGTCAGTTGATTGAAGGTCAAAATTCCGTCCTAAAATAGCCCTATTGTTGCTTTCAAATGGTACATTATTATAACTTAATCTATTGTGAGATTGGCTCTTGTGGGCTATGCTGAAATGTGGACATTTATGAAACTAAGGTGCAAAGTACTAAAAATGGAAGAATAATAGTCATGTGTTTTTGAATTTATGATATAACCCAACGACACTTATTCTGTTTTTTAAAATTATTTCATGTATTTCTATGTTAATTTCAAGCGTAAGATCTTGAAAGCTCGATATTTATCTGTGTTAAGACGCGCATTTGCTTTTTAAGGAAAAATGTTGAACTATAATTAATGTTAATAAACACAAGTTAATTAGATAATCTTTGCCCTGCTCATTATTATTCCTTATCGTATTGACTGAAAATCGATCGAAATTGACTGGAGTGTCTATAAGAATCGACTGTTCAAACTGGAAATCAGCCCTCTTTACATCTCTAAGCTACCATATCTTAATATGACCTACCATGCATTTGTGAGTGAGTCACCAAAAGCTATTAGACACAGTTGAAACGACAAAATCCTTTAATCTATTACATCTTTCTTTTTATTTTTATCGAGATCTGAGAGAATTAAAAAAAGTGAATTTTGCTTTTACCGAACTGCAACGTCTTGGTGTAGTAGATGCTCTTGACAAAATTTGTCACCAGTGAATTCTTACAAATTTTAGTCTATCATTTTTAGTTCAGTAACTTGAAACTTTTCAATGCTTGAAACAGAAACAGTAAAATTTATCCTTGATTTATATTATCAAAACATCCTGCTTTTCATTCAAAACATCCTGCTTTTCATTTCTTTAATATTCAATTCACTGAAAATATTTTTTTAAAATTCAAACTCTGCCGAGTTTGGATGTAAATTTAATCTTAAAATTGCCTGATTTTTTACTCTTTTTATAAAAAACATATGTGTGTTGTGAACAGTTACATATAACTGAGAAAAATTATTTAAAAAAAAAATTTTTTTTTTCGTGAAATTTTTAAAGTAATGAAAATGCGCCAGATGGCTACATTAGGATTTAAACAATATCCCAGAGATATAAATCACATTAAAACAATTCTACAACAAAAATAAAAGTTCCTGTTTACCAATATATATTTTACAATGCAAAAAAAAAATTGACGGTAATTTTAATGGTAGATCTATCTATTATACATCTGACATCTTGGTATTTTTTCCAAGTTTCCAGTTTAAATCTAATTCTAGTGCCGCTATCAGTATATATCTGTCTTTTTTACAAATATTTATCAAAAAGCGTTTAAAACAGGATCAACACTCGTTTTTGCCCTTAAGAACAGTCATGTGAAGCTTATAAATGGAAATAAAAACGTTTAGAGAAATAGCTACATGATGCACAATAGGGTTAACTGATCTTAAATATCAAGAATTTGAGAATGATATCGTAATTAAAAAATGTCTTAAAGGTTGCTCTGTTTTTATTGATATTTCATTTACTGAAGCACGTTCATGTCTAATTTATAGTATTCTGAAAAATGATCGTATTATGCTCCTAACTGTTTCAACTGAAAAATCGTGTTTATTTAATTCATACGGTTTGCTATGTGGCGCTGTTATAGCTTTTCATACAACTATCAATTTATTTCGTTACAATTAGTGTTATATTTGAAGTTACTCGCAAACACTGGATATAAATAATGAATAAAAATAGCTCGAAGCTTTAGGGTTAATCATCCGGCAACACCGGTAGCCTCATACATTTCATTATTTTTGAAACAAAAGAAACTTTCATGAGATAAGGCAATTCTATCTGATATGCAGATTTTTGATGACATGTTGACTTGAAAAATGACTTGATGACAGATCTTATTATTATAACTGAACCGAAAAATTCTTATCTTTTGTGACTTATTACGAGGCAATGAACATAGTGTCTACTCTCATAGCTGACCAATTGCTGATTTCTAAATTGATACAGCAAATATATATTTCTAGTTAGAAAAATGCTCTAAATGAAATAAAATTTTATATTTTGTATTGCTTGAGTCAATAACATAAAATAGAATGTTGTGGGGATCTCTCAATTCATATTAGTCAGATTTAGTAAAATGCTTTTGTCACATTAATGTTTTAAATAACAAATTTCCATTTTTTTACGATAAAAATTGACTGAGATATGAAGTTATGGACTTCATTATTTTAAGCCTATCCATTGTCGCCTCAAGGAAACACCGTTCGTTGACTAGCGGATGTTTTAGGCGGTCATTGAAATGGTCTAATATAATCTAAAACAATAATATTCAAATCTTCATAAATCGGTCAGTTTCAGTCGCAGAAGAATTCAATTTACATTCAGAATAGTTCACTAAATACGTCTAATACAAGTATGGAAGTACGTAAAAATTTAAATGTTATAATTTTCTTAGCATGTATCTGTCGACTCAAAAAGCATTAAATATAATTATTTAGAGCATTTTTCTTTTGATTTATCTCTTTCTATATGCCTATCTCTAATAGTTTAGCAATTAGGTATTGGGTCTCAATATATAGGGCCATGTATATTATTAATCGGGTCCTGGTATAATTGTGTCTGGATAGAAAAGAAAATTTTAATAAAGGGAGTTCTTTTTAGAAACTATGATAATCATTTAGCTACTATTACTGATCTTATACAAACCAAAGTTAAGGATCTTTTCATGAAGCAAAATATTTAGAGGAAGGAGTGAAAAGGCAAATTTAACTTTACATTTAATAGCTAAATTTCCTGCTTCATATTTATATATTAACTTGCTTTTAGTAGTTAATCACATTAAATGCTTTTCTATTATTTATAAAATTAAGAAGAATGTGAAAAATGGCGAATTTTTGCTACAAAAATTCAGTGGGATATCGTAATGTGCCTCATGGACCAAACATAGCTTTTAATTCAGTTCTAAATTGAAAAGCATTACTTTCAATAATGCAGTAATTCTGTCGTTCAGATATATATTATATTAAATGAAATAAAATATTTGAATGATGTTTCTTTTGTAAAGATGATTATAAGGATTTAAAGAATAATACATAACAATACTTTAACCAAAAAAAAAAAAGTCTGCTAGCTATAGTTCCTCCGAAGCGCTTTTTTTTTAAATGCAGTATTAAAGGTAGTTGCAATGGCAAAAGTTTTGAGAAAATATAAATAACAAATATACATAACAAATAATAATAATAACAAATATAAATAACAAATCATAGTAGTATATTTATGGAATAAGTACATTGTTTTATTAGAAAGTAAAATGCGCACACACATCATCAGGTAATGTAAAGAGTGATGATTAATATACAAAAAGGAAAGGTTCTGCAAATAAAGCTAACATTTATTTGTAGAGAAGACTAATCCAAAGTATTTTAAAAATTAAAATATATAAACGAAAGAGGAACAAAATGTGTTTCTCTAAAAGACAAGAAAAAATAGAATTAACAATTGCGCACATATATATTTTTAAAAACAAATAAAAAAATATTAAATACAGCTTTAAAAAAAACACTTTTATATCATTTTTTAAAAAAAATTTAGTAATTTATTTAGGTACTTCTACTTTCTCGTTGCAAAATATAAAAATGTAATAGGGATTTCGTAAAAGAAGAGAAAGTAGTATAATCAGGATTTCGATGAATTTCCAAGTTTCAGATTTCTCTGAGTTCTAAAAATGCTTTTTTTTTGGTAGTGGGGGGGGGGGATTTGTCTGCTTGACGCTCTGTCCGTCTATAAACACGATAACTCAAAATGCTTTAAGCTAGGCGGATGAAATTTTGTAAAGGATTTTTGGTACACCAAATTTGTAAATTTGACGCACAGGAAGTCTGTCTGCCCGGCTTAAGAATACAAGTGAGTACGTAAACTACAAAAGAGCTGGATATATAAAATTTAGTACAAAAATTTAGCATCTGCATTGTAACATTATATCGAATTCGAAGCCACACCCGTCTAAGTACAGATCGTCTATCGATTTGTACTTTCAAATGGATGTAAGCGCAATAACTCAAAAGCGCAGTGACTAAGTAAATGAAATTTGGTATGTGATCTTGTGATCTCAATTATAGTTTTCTGTCAAATTTTGATTCCAATCATTCGGAACATAGGGTCGGAAAATACATATTCGATCTTTTAGTACTTTAGTATTAACTGCATGTCTGCGATTAATTGTCAAAGATCGCATGCTAGATTCACGCCTAAGACTGATATTTTTACCTACTAATCGCCAATGGTAAGTAGTACCAAATTTCTTTACTATATGTTAAGAAGCACACAGTTTTCATGTTTGAAAATAAAAATCAACTTTTAACCGGGAGGGGGGGGGGCAGAATGAGAGGAATAACATCTTTATTAGAGAGTATACGAGAAAGTTTCGGGAAAACCACTCCCACTGATTTTTTTTTCCGGCTTCGTGACATTTGTCTGATTGGATACTTTAACGGCAAGAAGAAAGCTGGCGGCAGATAAGTCATGTTTTTCTATGCAGTCGTACAATTCGTTAGAGATCGATCGATTTTATCTAAAATGTTGCCGCGGATATGTGAGTTGTAAAAGTACAGAGAGATTTCGGTTTGATATAAAATGATCCACTAGAATAAAATTTCCATTTAATTCAATGCCCTGAAATATAATATCCTCCTTATGAGATCGTTATCAAGAAATGACTCAAAGGGATATTAAATGTCTCAGATTGAAATTAATAAGTAAAGCTCTATAATAAGAAATTGACGCAACAGAGAATACTATGAAGAAGAAAAAGATAAACCTGCGAGGGTAGTCTCCCCAGAACTTTTTCGCATACTCTCTTATAAATGTATATTACCGGAGAATATATCTTTAAAGCGCATAAAATTATGGACCTTGGAACCTGTGAACACTACAAGTGCTCTGATTTTTATTTTCAGAATTTCATACTTAAGAGTTGTGTGCTTCCTAATGTAGTAAAGAAAACTGGTATCAGTGTATCAGTCGCATGGCACTGGCGAACACTTACGAAAGATCGATCTTGGGAGTGAATCTAGCGTGAAATCATTGCCAATGTTTTTGGCGATTAATCACATATATCAAAAAATGGAATGCATGTTTTGGATACCTTTTTTCCAACCAATGGAAACAAAATTTTGGCATAGAACTATAATTGTAAACATATGATCACATTCCAAATTTCATTCAAGTCATTGGGTTTTTGAGTTATTATACTTGCATGCATTCGAAAGTACGGTACGACTCGTTTAAAGTAAAGGGTCATTCATAGAAAAATCCTACTCGGACCCTCAATATTTTTAGACCATTCGCAGAATAGGTTAATTTTAAAAATTTTGTGAATGGCGGAAAACATTAGAAATCAAATTTCAATGTTATAGAGTTTAGAGAAAACGGCCTATTGTTTTCTGAATTTTTCTCTCTTTTTAGCAATAAGCGTTAACATCACTTTTCTAGTTTATAAAAAATCTAGTATCCTTAATCAGTAATAATATATTATAGAAAATTTCATATTCAGGAACACACGTTTGTTTTCTTTTTCATGCATAAAGTTCAATTGTACGAATCACAAATTTCTACTTCTATTGCCTAATTGCTGTTTATCAAAACCATTAACATGCTTAAAGTTTAAATCTCTTGTAAAACAAATTTATACACAACATTTCATAACGTACTAAAGTATTACTAAAACAAAAACGTACTTTCCATCCCTAAAAAACATACTTTTTAATATTGAAAAATTGAAAGTTTTCTTTTTTACTTCTATACTTCAAGAGAAACTCAATAAAATGTACAACAATTTCTGTATTAGATTATGCTTGAAGCCATAAAATACCAAATTATAAATTTTGGTTTAAATATCTCTCTATTTTAGCAAAGGAAAATACCAATGATAAAAATATTTTTAGATTTATTCCTTGAGCATCTTGTATTCCGAATCTTCAAATTTAAATTTGCAACAATTCTTGTAACTCGAGTCATTTTTTTTTCTTTTTAAGGTGTCATTACTGGGGAAATTGCAGGAAATTATTGGTGGAATTAAAAAGCATGATTTAGCTAAATAAATAAAACAGTTTATTACTTTAACTCTCTACTCCATTATTTGCAGTATATGTATGTGCGGTAGTAACTTTTCAGTAAATATTGGCCTACAATTTCGCAACCCATTTCATTTTTTTTTATCTAATGTTAAATGGGATTTTTTTAATTTTTAACGAAATCCTGCTCATTTTATATTATTTATTTAAATATTTTGATTCTAATAGAAAAAAATATTGTGCAGTAAAAAAAGCGAAAATAATGGTAAAATTTAAGACATTTTATATATAAATGTAGCTTCAAAACATAGTAAACTGTTTATATTTAGTTTTTACTTTAATATGTCCAGTAATTTAGATGATATTTACGAAGACGTTGTAAAAGGTATAACTTCACTTATGTACGATTCGTAACATTAGAACCGGTTCGGATTAAAATTCGAAAGTCTTTTATTTTTTAATACTAAAAAATATTCTCGCAACATCTTTTGCAGCTGAAGCAATAAAAAAATAAAGAATTCTGCTTCGTTTATTGCAATAACACAATGTAAGATCGCGGTTCAATCTAACACAATAAATTTTTTCCCTCCTAATAAAAATAGAAATGATATTAACGGAACTAGATTATATAACAGCAAAAACCTTCAAATGAATAGACCGCAATTTCTCATTTTTTTTTTTTTTCAATCTATAACCATACCCAATTGTCTTGACCTTTGAACCAGAGGGTTTTAGGTTCGAGACCCGATTCCACCGAAGAACAGTCGTGTAAGCGGGTCTAGTGCACGTTAAAACCGTCCGGGCCAAACGTCCTCCCCCTGGTATGGTGGGGCGGAAAGAGGGGGGTGAAATTCAAGTGTCGTCCTCATCATCTGACCGCTATTCAAAATTACGAGGTCCGTCCCAAAATAGCCCTATTGTTGCTTTAAAAGAACGAGACGCAAATATAACTAAACTAAATTAAACTAAACTATACCCAATTTACCCATTAATGAGCCGGCGTCCTGGCATAGGGGTAGTGCGTCTTTCCTGTCATATGGGCATCCCGCGTTCGAGTCCCGTTTCGAACATGGTTGTTCTTCTTCTGTGATCTATCTGTGAGGTGTGTGAATTATAACTATAATTGCATTAATATGAAAGTTTTGTTTGAATTATTATGATCAAATATCAAATTATCAAAATAATATGATTATAATTGAAAATAGAAGAAATCAAATAAAAAAAATACCAGCACAAAAAAGTATTGGGACACTTCTCAATAAATAAAGGAAAACAATGCAAACTTGAAAGTTATAATCTGAATGGGCCGCCTTTGCTTTTTATGACCTGTCATAGTCTATTTGCCATGGGTTGGACCGAATTTTTGGAAAATGATCCATCGATTTTTGCCCTCACTTCAACCAAGTGTTTTCTTAACTCCTTCTTGTTAGAAATTTGATGTTCATATAGTTTTTGCTGCAAAAACTCCTACACAAGCTCAATGGGATTAAAGTCTGGACTTAGTGCAGGAGTCTTAATAACACTAGGATAGTGGTAAAGGACCCATTACTTGCAAATATCAGTGATGTGTCCTCAATGATTGGGGTCATTATCTTGATACAATTTAAAATGTCTTGAGATTCCCAGCTTGCTCGCACTTTGCTTTAAATTTTGCTTGGAAATGTAAAGATAGATATGTTTATTCATTACAGCCAATAAAATGTAAGTTTCCGACACCAGTGCTTGCCACACCACCCCAGGCTATTTGATTTCCACCTTCATATTTGACAGTAGGTCGTAAATTTTTGACATGCATAGCTGTATTTGGTTTCCGCTAAACGTTTTGCTCGCCATCCGATCCGAAAATGTTATATTTGTTTTCATCAACAAAAATTACATTTTCCAAAAATTCTTTTGGCTGTTTTACAAACATTTTGGGAAATGCCAGCCTAGCTTGTCAATTTGCTTTGCTGATGTAGGGCTTTCTTTGAGGTACTCTGTCGTGATATTTATTTTTTCTTAAAACACTTCTGACAGTTTTAAGATTTACAGATTTTTCAAACTTAAGTCACATTTACTGCTCTAGTTTTGGGATTAAAGTGAACTTATTTTACAATCCACCTCTTTTTACTTTCATTAAATGTCTTTGGATGCCCTGATCTTTGCTTGTTTGGAACAGTATTTGCTTTCTTGAACCTGTGAATAATGTTAAAAACAGTAGACAATTTCAAGATATGTCCTATACAGCGAACCGATTTTCCATGTTTCCAATGACTTATTACAAGATTTCGCACATCAACCGATATATTTTTGTTTCTCGTTATTTATTTGTATTACTAATCTTATCTATTGAACATTTTATGTTTAAAATTATAGTCTGAAATATGGTAGTGAATTCAATTCTATTTATGTGCTATATATTTATTGAATTTCTCATTTCAAAAATGTTCCAATACCTTTTTTACTCCTACTTGCCTTTGAATTATCTTTAAAAAGCTAGATCAAATTATAATTCTAAAATATCATTACAATTTTCCTTACAAACTGTACAAAAAATGTTGAAATATTTCTGGATTCATTTTGTATTTTATTTTAATGTGATAAATAGCTTTAGAAATAGCTTTGTAATTATTCAAGCCAAGTGCCCCAATACTTTTTTTGAATGATTGTATTTAAATTATTGCATTTTTGAGGTATCGCGTTTAGATGTTTCTGAAAGTAAAGAACGATAGACGGTCAATATCCCTTACTGGATTTGATAAGTGTCTATACTGTAGATGTTAAATCTTTGTATTTGAATTTTATTGATATAGCTTTGTTCGTTTTATGTTTATCATGTTGACTTATATTCCAACAGTCGGACAGACAGACTTTCTGTGAATGGTGTCTGCTTAAAATTTAATAGATATCTCCACACTTGGTGTAAAGATTGTGTATAAAATTTAATTCGCTTAACTCTGAGCGGTTTTAAGTTATCTTTGTAGCAGATAGACAGACACACATATGTAATGCCAAAAATGTGTTGCTCGAATTCAAGGAGGACTATAAAATGTGGAGATTCGTCAAATCTGGAGTTTTTTCTTGATGATTACTAGGCTTTCTCTATACTTAATGTACGAGAAAGTAAGAAGATTTGATAGTAAATTAACTGAATATATAAATTCTTTTGACGTAATTTTGAAATCTTCGAGGCTCTTTTTTTGTGTGTGAGCACTTGGCATTGTTTTTCATTTTGAAAATTCCCCAATAGTTTCGGTTGCATTAAATTACCTTCTGGTATATTTAGCTAGCTTGGAGTTGGAACAAATAAAAGTTAAAAAAAAGCTTGGAATCAAAACAAATAAAAGTTTTAAAAAATTGGGATCTAGATACGCAACAATTAAAATTCGAGTCCCATCAATACCAAAAACTACACAATAAATCAATATTCCTTTTAATTTTTTAACGTTAAATGTCTTCAACTTTTAAATAGATAAAAGATTTGTGTTTTCTTTTATTTGATATTATCGCTTTGTGATATGCAAGTGTTTGGGGGGGGGGGGTGCACTTATTTTGTGATTCCTTATTCTTTATTGTGTGCATTTTCTTTTGTGTATGTTGAGTATTTTCTTTTTATCTGAGTGTATTCTATGCATATCTTTTATATTTGTGTTCATTCTGTGACACGCGAAATTGTCATTGGATCCGTCATGAGAGTTCTCAGTCAAATGAAATCACCGAATGGTCAAATCATGATGGGCGTGAAATATCCCTCTGCACTACAATTATGAAATCGATAGCACGTTTTTCAGGGGTAGAAAGGGCAGTATATCACAACACGAATAAACTGCAGTTGAATATTGGATATTGGATAACGTACAGTTAGAGAATTCATTTTGCTTACTATTTCACTTAGATCGATTTCTCGATAGAAATATGAGCTGCATTTTGTTCTGGCCAACAATATTCGGATCCAAATGACATTAACGTTAGCATTCTAACATACCTGTCTGATTGTTATACTCAGCTAGCAGCATTCACTGAAGATTATTTTAAGAAATTTTCTTCAGAATACCTCGTCTTTTTTATTAGAGTTATTTTTTAATAAAAAGAATACTAAGAAAATGTTCTTTTTAAGAATAAATATAAAGAAAATATATATTCTTTTTAAGAAAAGAATATTGTGAAAATAATCTGATATTCCAGGCACTAAATTAAATATTTTTTTTATTTGTTAATATAGGTGAATTTATCTTCTATAAAAACAAATGCAGTTCTTTATATATAAAATGCAAATAATCAGCGCCTCTGTTAATTCATAATTTTTTTCAATTTTACCTCCTATTAAAATGCGGCACCCCTTAAAGAATTGTACTTTTTTACTTTTAAATCAATCCGTAGTAAATTTCTGTTATGTCTATTCATTCATTTTAAGTGTAACTGCCTTTATTGATCTTTCTCTTTTCTTAAGCGGCATTGAAATGCGTAGTTTAAAGGATCGATTTTCAAAAATTGTGGCAACATTCTAAATTTCGTCATTACTTGTTTCGACTGAATAAAATTTCCTTAATATCTTCTGATACATTTATTTGGGATTGTATAAATTTTTAATATTATTACCTATAAAATATATTGTATACACATTTTTATGGAAAAAGAAAAGGGGAGGGAATTAATTATTAAAAAATAACTTTATAAATCAAAATTTGTATACCTATGTAACCGATTTTTTAAAGAATTTTTATCAGAAACTGGTTAGAATTCCGGGATGAAATTTGATACCCGACTTATATCAGGCAATATTATATTAACATATAGATTTTTCTCTTCCAATAGGGAGGTAAAAAGGAAAAAAAAAATTATTCTGACTATCAATTTTGGATCTTTTTGAGAAAGGAACGGGATATAATAGAAGAAGCATGAAGGCATGAAAAGAAAAATTTTAACGATTAATAATTGAAAATAAATGAAAGAAAAAATTCATTATGTTAATACAAAAATTAAAATGACTTTTAAAATTTGGTAAATACATAAAAGTAAAACACGCAAAAATATTTTGATATCAATTGATTGAAATTCTCATGTTCTTTGAAAAAAGTGCTCAGATTATTGATAGGCACCTTTCAAGGGGGCCGGGGGGGGGGAGAAAAGAATAAAGTTCAAGAAAATCAATGGAATCGAGAAGGGGGTCATGGTTAATGCTGATGCTGTAATCCTGGTTCTAAATACTGACAATTTGAAAGCTCATGCAGACAGTTTCAGTTTCGAGACAGAAACAAGGACATGTCACAAGTTCCAACTCCAGTTCCATCAATGATTCGAAACCTATATAGGCCTGATGTACATTAAATATGTCTAGGATAAAATGCTAAATCTGGTATAAAAATAGTCATCCAAGGGGCTCTCTGACTTTTGATTGTAATAGGCAAGATCAGAGTACTCCTACTCATTTTCTCAGTGGGCACCTTAGAACTATGAAATATTTTGAGGGTTCTAAGCGCTTTGAAGTCTTCCCCAAGTGTTTTACGGAAGGCGCTTCACCTGATCCCATTCTTATTTGTCTAGGCCTCTCTATTTAGGATCTCATTGACAATCCATTGCTAGCATTAGCCTTCTTCAGGGTGCACAAATTCACAGACTTGATATAGCTCTGCTGTTCTTGGGGATGTGCAACAACAACAGGATAAAATGCCATCACGGTATTATGGATTTTAGAAGTCAGCATCACAAAGAATCCATAAATTTGTATCTGCAAATTTATATCCATATAAATCCATAAAACTCCATCCTCTCTTCATCATTTTGTCCACTACTCGAAATTGCAAAGGCCGACTCAAAAACTCCCTCTTGTAACTTCAAAACGAAACGTTATTCGATATAAAATAAACTAACACAGTAAAAAGCAGTAAATTTGTACTCCTACTTTTGGACTAAAAGAGTAGAAAATTTATCCATCAAAACGAGATGCTATGCCTTTAACAAATACCTTAGATCCGATTGTCATAGATTAACTAACGAACGTTGTAGTAGAAACTTGTACCGAAATATATGTGCCTAATTTTATCCATGTAGCTAGCTCTCTATCCATGTAGCTAGTTACCATGTTTACTTATATTCGTAAAACCGGACAGATAGATTTCCTCTGAATATATTTGGCTCAAAATTTGTTAGAAATCTATATATTTGGTGTGAAGACCTTACACCTAATTTTATC
>JAPMOR010038835.1:903327-921811 GCA_026543865.1 Argiope aurantia | reverse complement strand
AAAGTACGGAAAAAATAAAAATTAAAAAAATAAGTACGCTGTTTTCAGAATTGTGTTTAATAAACGAAAGGAAACTTATGTTGCATCTCAAAAATTTATTGCGAAAATTTTTAATATTAAATGAAATGCGAAAGATTATCCACTTCATTTTGATAATTTTAAATTAAAATCTACATTTTGAATTAAAAATCTTTGTTTTGTTTTTTCTTTATATAGATATGTATATACTCCAAATATATGAAATTTTTGAAAAAAGACTTACTGCTTTGGGAGAAAAAGATTATACTGAATATAGTTTGTTTCTTAAACAATTTTTTAAGTATGAAAATAACATATTCATTAACCCCCAGTACACTGTAGAGGCAATTTAAATGACTTCGCAACTACATGGAAAATGTTATTGCACGGATCATCTTATTTCTAGCTAAACTTCGTTTTGCACTGTCCTATGATGTAATGACTTTGCTATTGATTGATGTGACACGTGCAGTAGTTTCTACTGTTAAATATTGAGTGCTGCATTTGTTGTATCAAACGGATGAATGGACTCTAAAATAATATTTTTTCGTTTTGTTACTTAAGTGTCATGCAAAAAATATTTTGTCTTGTAATTGATATATCGGTTTATTTTTCTTCAGCTTCAAATAGCATTTGCACTTTTTATTTTAAGGAATATTTTTGGAAGACTTTTAACACTTATTTCATGTCTAACATTTTATTGAAATTTTATTGGGCACAATTTTCTTAGAAATTGAAAACTTCTTTTGATTTTTATTCTTGAACATTGTTTTCATATTAATTTCTGAGTATTCTTCTTTTTGTGTATTTATTTTTAAAATAGTAAATTTCTTTTCTCCTTTCTTTGTTGATGTAAATATTTTATTTTTCAGTAGAAAGGCTTCATTAATAAAATGGCTTTATAGTTTTAAAGATATTCAACTCAAATAAATCAAAATTTGATGGTTTTTTTTTTTTTTTTTTCGTTTGTAAAACGTACGGGAGCAGGAAAAAATCAGTAACAAGGAATAATTGGGAATGGTAACTACAATATGTTTTAACACAAATACAGCGAACTGAAAAGCATGTATCTTTTTTAACCCTCTCGCAGCGTAATTCTTTTATCAAAATAGGTTAAAAAAAGTGCGAAACGTTCCCTGCCAGACATCTTTGAGCTTTGAAAAGAGAACGCAAAATGCTGCAAAAATGCTTGTATATTTCATATAACCATGGACAACAACGCTGTCTGTTAACCCAAATCTTAATTAAACCAGAAAAGTCGAAATGAAACAATGAACAGGAAAAGAGCTGGTTGCACAGCTAAATAGACGAAAAAATGCATCGCCGCGGAAATCGCGGGTCGCGCAAATTTTGCTACTTTTACGTTGCCCGTGGAAATCGCGGGATAGGCAGCGAGAGGGTTAAAGCACTCTAGAAAACACTAGGGGAATGCTTCAATGCTTTATTCAATGTTATTTTCTTATATTTATTTACTTAAGTTACAACCTAGTTCATAAAAAGTGAAACTAAAACGCTGTTAAGTATTATTATTCATTCTCTATATCGGATATATGTAAGACAAGTTTCAAAGTTATACTTTTCTTGAATCTGTAGGATATAACAATCACCAGTAAGATTTAGTTTCTCTTTTTTGGTTTCCTCCCGAGAAACGGGATAGTTTCCCAATTACTCTTGACAAATTTTTTCCTCTTGTATTTATAGTAATACTATAATTATGTAATTTATAGTTAAATAGTTCATTTTTCGTGCACTTGGAATATCATATGAGAGGAAGTGATATTAAATATAACAACTCGGTGGCACCTTTTCCCGCCAATAATGTTTCATTAGTTGATGCCAAATCAACAACTGATATTTTTAGAGAGTCTAAATGCTATTGAATTTCTCGAATGAAAGCTAGTTATTAAGAAAATTTTGATGTTATTTAACAATAAGTATAGGAGAAAATAAGAAAACTGGCGTCAAGGGAAAAAAATAATGTTATGCTGTTTGGAGGAATCTGAAGATAATGACTTTGAATCTTTTCGATAAGAAGTGGAGATTGTGAAGATGCAAGGAGTGTTCTCAAATCACCCAGGGTTGTTTTCTCGACAAATATTTATATTTTAATCGATTTTGTTGAAAGTACCAGGATAAAGACCCGTTATTCGTACGGTTGAGAGATTGATGGCTTTGACGATGATCAGCTGAAAAAATAAGGTTTGAAGAGCACCAATTTGACTGAATGATGAGTGATGAATGATAATTTGTTGTTTCCGAGAGTGAGATATAAGTCATTCCACCAAATCGTAACATTTGAATACACTATTTCAGGTTGCGTGAATTTCAGAGAAAAATGAATCGAAAAGAAGAATGAGTGTTTTTCTTCAAGTGAGAGTTGTACTTTCTTACATGAAATTGAACATCCAATCTTCTAAATTTTAGACATTTCCTTTTAGTGTCTCATAAAATTTAGTAATTACTATTTTTATAAAGATTCATTTCCCGATTTTTTCCCGGCAAAATTGGAGCAGAATGATTATATATTTTGTCAATAGTTATGATAGTTTATATGGATATTCGATGAAATAGAATATATTGAAAAACAGTGAAAAAGCAGTACACCGGGGTAATTGGAGACGGAGATGGGGTGGGGTAAAATAAATTCTGAGGTAATAAGCATTATCATTTCAAATATATTTTCTTCAAATTAGTTAGCTGCTGTAATCAGAAATCAATGAATAAATAAATAATGGCTTTCTCTATTACCCAATACCCTCTTGGGTAATTGGGATCATACCGAGGTAATATGAACGTCGCTGTAACTGAGACTATTTAATTAATAGATTTATTTGTAAAAAAAGACAATTTTTAATCAACCTTCTAGAATATGATTATGCATTTATCTAAATTATAGGCTTATTTCCCATTCCACTCTTTTGTCATTCTCTCCGATGATTTCAAATCGAAGAAAATGACAAAGTTTTTGATTCGTTCTCAATTATCCTAACTTACCCTACATAAGTAGAAAAATGTTTTTGAATATAAACAAAACTTAATGTTTTGTTTATATTCAATATATATTATATATTATATTTGTTTCAATATATATTATATTTGTTTTTAAACAGAAAAACTTAATGTGAGTCAAAAATAAATGTTTAGGAAAAAAAAAATCCATAAATATTTACACAATTTTTTAAGTGATCGATGAATTCCTTCATAGAAGAAAATATGGCAAAATTTCGATAAGTAATTAAATATTGAAATGACAAATTGGAGAAATACAGATCACATATCTGTTATAAAAAATTTCGGATTGGATTAAATTGGTCAAAAATATAATAAATCTTAAATAGTTTAAGCTATAAATTTGCAGGATTCATGTAATTTTTGAAAAGACTGAATTGTAATTGCAGAATCAAGCTAAAATAATTAGTTGAATATGACATGATTATATGTATCGCTGAAAACGTAAAATAACATACATTAACTACTTTCTAAGTAATTAAGAAATATAAAAATATCTAAGAAAATGGAAAACTGCAAACCATCTTGCTGACCAAAAGATTTTTTCAATGTAGGTAATGAAGAGCCTTTAAAAGATATACTTAAATAAATGTCATTATTATTATGAAATAGCAAATGACACTGCAGCGTTCTCTAACTTTTTTGTTATATCTGATACTGTTAGAAAATGTATACTTGCGCTAAGTTAATTAATTAGAAGTCCTTTTTTAGCAAAATAATTGTAAAGAAAGGTAAATAATTCGCAAATAAACTCCTAAGCAAATTTTAGATTTTTTAAAAACGTTCATTTTGAGATGAGGTATACTTGGAATTGAAACTTTTGATTTCAGAGAAAACTCGAAAGGTTTGATTTTTTCAGCAATGAAAAATTATACTTTGAGTTCCGTCAGATAGTTTAACTATATTTAAGTCCAGTTTTGAAGCCACATGAGGGTCTATATTTGGACGAACTTCTAAATTTTGAACTTTGAAGAGACGGCCAAGGAAAACTTGAGTTAGCCCTCTTATCTTTTAACTTTTGCTCCATATAACGTGGGCTGCGATGGCTTGGTGGTAATATTTAGGCTCCGGATCCGAAGGGTTTCAGGCTTGATACCCGATTCCATCGAAAAACCGTAGGGATTAATCATTCTTCCTAGAGTGGGGTTTGGAAGTTTGGTGAGGGAATGCCGGTTTAGGTGTGATCCTCGTCATGTGATTGCGGTTCAAAATTATAAGATCGGTCCCAAAACAGCCCTAGTGTTGCTATGAAATGATTGCGTTAATACAAGTAAACTAAGATCCATATAAGGTATTATTATGACTTGCATCTGTATGACTTCAAGTGGAATTGGTAAATTAACTTTTATTGATGCCAACCATTATGCATTTTTGTACGTATGTGAGTATACGATCGTATAAATTATTTGATAGTACATTAACATTAGACTTACGAAATGATTTCCCCGTCTAACCAAACAAAACTATCAAGATATATTGATGAAGATTAATGAATATTTGTTGTGAAATAAATTTATTACAGATAATAAGCAATTACTTAAACGCCTTCAATGAAGTCTACTGAGGAAGTAAAGAATTGTTTAAACTGAGATTGTGTAAAATTATGTTATTTATAAAGGAAAAATAGAGGCATTTTTAAAAAATTCGAAATAAGAAAAAAATCCTTCGATTATTCGAAAGAAACAGCTTGAAGAATTTATGTAAAAGTTATTAGTTTCAATCGTAATAAATATATATTTAGTCGAGTTTTAACCCTTTGACTTGGAAAAGTAATTCAATACATAAATATTCACTTAATACAAGGACTTGCTTATTTCTTCGCGAAATAAATATATATATAATTAATTTACATTGAATTTCCCCGAAATATTAATCTACAACTTCTTACCACTCTATAGATATTTTTTAACATTCAAAATTAAAAAATAAGCAGTTTAGTTTAGTTAGACGAACGTCCCGTTTTATAGCAAAACTACGGCTATTTTGGGACGGACCACACCAGTAGGAGGACGTTTAGACCCGACAGATTCAACTTTTACCAGATCCGCTTACTTGACGATTCTTCGGTGGAATCAGGCCTTGAACTTGAAACCCTCCGGTTCCGAAGTCGAGACCTTACCACCACCGAAAGTAAAATGCAACGAAAAGCAAAATAGTGACATAGAAATTGAATGCTAGTGCTTAACCCTTTGCTCTCCGAAAATTAATGAGATGAATAATCATGCATATGTTAGTTTAAGGATTCATTTTATTGTCTTGGAAGTTCAGAAATATAATTACAGATTTCTTATAATTCACAAAAATTAATGTAAGAGGTTTTGCTGTTATATGGCTTTTATAATAATTATTATCTAATAAAAATGGAGAAAAAAAAGATGCTTCCTTCAGAATGTAGAATGAGGTGGGTTCGACATAGGAGCACAAAGGGTTAATTGTATCATTAAGATTAGGATCTAATACTCTGTTTCTTAAATTGTGGGTCACGACTTTAAGGAATTCGTGAAAAAAGATATTGAGATCAGGATTATCACAGTTAACTCTTTCCTCAGATACTTCAGCATTAAAATTATCAAAAATCCTCTTGCGTTGATAAAGTTCTATAAAACTTGTTACAACAACAATTTTTAATTGGAGTTTCATTTTCGAGGACTAGAGTTTAAATAATGACAGCCATGCATTTTCAGCCTACACAATATTAGGACCAACTTGAAACGTTTGTATTACTAGTATTCAATTTCTTAACAGATCTTTGTGCAACTTGCTTGCAGAGATGTGGAAACTCGAGAATACCTGAAGTACTTCCAGTTCTGCCGATGGTTGTTATAGACGGGCTATCGCTATAAGGATATCTGGAAGAGTTCAGCTACTAATGCACCAGGTGGTTTCTTCATTTTTGGAATTAAACTGTTTTCATAGAAGCTCAAATTCAAGTTATGCAAAGGGTGTAAAGCAATACCTAGTCCCATCAAGAAAGTAGATCAGTCATGGACTGCTACGGAATTGTTCCATAGATTTGTAAGTAATCGATCGTTCCATCCGAACCATCAGCAGAACTGTAACAGCCTTCTATGATTTATACATAGCTGAAAACTTTAAACTTTATTAATCATAGCATTTTCTTAATGTGCATTTCGTTTGCGTTAATCACAAAGAACATTATAGCAATTTGAGCAGTAATGCGATAAGATTCTTGAGGAATTACAGGAACAAGGGCATGTTATGCAACATTTAAATTTTGGTAAAGTCCGTTATTTTTCTCCTTACAATGATCTTTCAGAAGTCTCAATATTAGAAGTCATGGAGATTCAAATCAGGAGAGCAAGGAGGTTGAAAATCTAAACTGAAAATTACTCGATTTCTCCAAAAGAAGCACGAAATACTTCTTTTAATTTTCATCCATTATGAGGTGTTGCACCATCTTGTATGAAGAGTGATGTCTAAATATTCAGGTTTTTTGTAATTCAGAAATAATTTATAACTGAGGAAATTATTAGATTCAGAAACTCGTGACGATTCACTTTTAAATACTTAAGGATTGATATCCTCAAAGAGAAAAAGACTCTGAATGAAGTCCACTGAAAAATTCCACACTACACAATTAAATAATCAAAGCGATGCAATGCATCGAAATTTGCCGAACTCTATATATGAAAATTCTGAAGCCGTCATTTCGGATGGCTCTACACCATGTCAATAGACTGAGGGTACTTCATGCCATTCCATTCTTAGCCTATCCATTTAGGCGATTATTCCACAAGCCTTTTCCCATCTTCCATACATCCCAAAAACTTTCCTTCCAGATCTTTCAACAGAGACAGCTCATTCCAAATTACGCAATGGAAATGTACTGGTGGAAATTCTGACTAGCTAGAAATTCATATGCTATGTCATTTCTGACTAGTTTTTTTTTCTTTGACGATTGATTTTGAATGCCACTTACCATTTGCGTTTTGTGGATTGATTGTGAAAATCCGGCTTGAGTAATTTCTGCTCATTCTATGGTATAAAGTACTCAGGTTTGACCATAAAATTTTCCAGTATCACGCATTGTCTACAGCTGTTTTCATCCACGCAAAATCAGTGTTAACGCGCATCTTGAATGAATACCACTTTAAGATGGATCAAAGAACAAAATCTAGGGATAGAAAATTCTTGTGACATAACTCGAAAACTTTTTAAAGGACATCGGAAACATGATGGTCTATTTTGGGATATTTCGAACTTTGCAAATAGGACTTTTCCTAGTTTCTTTTTAACAATTTTTCCTTCGTCTCCTTAGTAACGCTCCTAACTTTCCAGTCTCTTCACATTTAAAATCTTCTCTTTTTTCTTTCAATCCATTTTCATCTACGTACATTTTCTTCCACATAGCCTCTTTTTACAAGCCTAATGCTAATTTCTAGCATTTCAATTCAAATGCTAATTTCTCGCATTATAGCAAAACTATTGCTACATTTCTGATAAAACAGTTTGACTTGTAAATCTCTATCTTTCTTCTCTTAATATAGGATAAAAGTGTGATTCTCTGGCATTAAATGTTGGAATTTTACAGATTTTTTAATCTGCTTTGCCTTCTTTCTAATTTGCCAGACAAGTGTTATTTGGTTCGTCGGAGTTTAAGCTATATATATATATATATATATATAATAATTTATATTATTATTCCCTAGGATTTATATTATATATATATCAAGGCACAAACAAATACAGCCTTCAGAAAGGAATCTACATAGGTCTAAAAAAGTCCAGTAATATTCAAACAAGTTTTAAAAAATCAAAAATGCTAGAAAAAAATCAGTAAGAAGATACCGGTCAGAGCATCAACATTTTCATCCATAATTTCAAAAAGATTTTTTTCATTTATTTTATTCTGTCTGTATATGGGGGGGGGGGCATTATTCAAAAGGAGAAAGACTACTAATAGTAGTTTGTGTTTTTTAAAGGAATTTTGCTTTTATTTGTTTTGCACAAGGAACAAAATTTTGAAATTTAAACCTGGTACTAATAGTGAGGCCTTCTGAATTCGAGATGCCATTAACTTTCAGGAAATTATGAACTTATGAGTTTCAGCACTCAGTTTCAACCTCAGCACATCGGGCATCCAAATTTCTTAGTCAGGAAACTTTACGAACTGCAATTACTGAAATTAAGTAGATTTCTTGATTTTCCTGGAGTTTGTTCTTGTCAGTTTACACAAATGAATTAATTGAACTTATCTATCCACAAAAAACTGAATATGAAGCAAATGTTTTTAGAAACTCGTTTAAAAATTATGAAAAAAAATAAGATTTCATTGAATTTTTCGAAATAAGTAATAATAAATTAATACATTTTTAAAAATAATTCGCTATAAATAACAATTAGTGAAATTTCCCATATCATATTCCCCGACCTCTTTTCTATCCCTTAGATTTATTTTGGTTAGATTATGCATCTTTGTTGAGAACTGATAATAAAAAGAAATTAATTTTTTTTTCAGGAATAGCCAAGATTATTTTCGAAATGATTAACATAGTTAAGCTGCTTTCCTTCAGAATATAATCCTTTTCTTTTTAAAATTTTAATCTCGTTCGACAACCATTAAACAGTCATAATTTAATCTCCTATGTTTTATTGAGATAATTTTTCCAATTCGAATTCTATCAGTAATTCGTTTGTCATTCTGCTCAGTGTTTTTAGCTTAAAATTATCACAAGAAAGTATTTTACTCTATAACAAATAGTTTCTTTTTTTAACGTTCAATTTATTTTGCTACGTAATCCCAAATCTCAATTGATAATTCCAAATATCAGCAATGATGCCAATTTTTGAAAGTAAATAGATGATTACTGAAATAAACCAAGCTTCAGAGATAGAGGAAGTGAATGCGAAGAACTTCCTGTACCCTCTTTTTTGCTGTTTTATTGCTGTCAAGTTTATCAATAGAATACGACTTAAACATTCACGAGATTATGGTAATTTAGTATCTTAAAGGAAAGAATCTAATAGACCTTTTCTATCAATAACATTCCTTTAAATAATGCCTATAATAATGTTTTTTAAACGCAATGATGTCTTTCAAATGATGTAGCCATGAAATATTGACTATATATTAAGAGTCCAAAAATCTCACCTATTTTTAACTAGTAGCTCAACTATCTTTATGGTAAAATAAATAGGAAAGAAACTGATATTATATATGTTTGGGTCCATATTATTCACGAAGAATTGATGCCAAGATCTGTTTTATCAACTAGTAAAAATAAGAAAATGTTGAAGATTTTCCCATTGATACAGTAGTTTTTTAATGCTAGAATCAATTAACACAAAACTAAATAAAAATAAAAATATTTAAAAGGTTTGAAATATTCAAAAAGTTTGATTTTTAAAATGATTTGCTTTTTTTTTTTGGTCACTGCATGGCGATTTGATTGACAAACCCACCCTTACAAGTTTTTATTCACCATTAATCTAAAAAAAAAAAGCAGAAATGATTTGAAAGTTTTTCCAAAGAACTGAATGTTAAGTCGGTGGTGTTTTATAAATATTCAAAAGTTTCACAATGCAATTTACATTTTCCGAACGCTAATTCTACTAAATATTGAGATACATGCTATTAAATTTTGTTTCATCTGAATAAGGAAATTTAAACAGTTGAAAGATCTTTATGGCCTGACTATTTTCCGTCAGCTGCTCAAATATCAACACTTGGAATGAAAGAGGAAGTTTCAGTTATCAACCAACACCTGGACCGCGCGTTACGCAAAGTGTGTGAATTCTAACCGCACCACAAAACGCTACGAACTCAGAGCTAGGAAATGTAAATACCTTTCTCCGTTTTAAAAAAAAAAGATAAAAGAATTACCAAACAGAAATCTCGATTCGCAAAATATTTGTAGTTTTAGATTTCTCAAAACAAAAATATTTATCAAAAATTGTAGTCGTAGTTTGATTCGGTATCTCCAAACAAATAGTTTTATGATGGTTAGAATCATAGTTTATCTGAAATCTGATACGGAAACATATAACGTTTTTCTTTGAGGTGATCGATATATAGTAACGGTCATTGTTATTATGTTAAGCATTCTCTTAAAGAAAATATGGCATGCTTGAAGAATGACCGTTACTATATATATATATATGCAAACATATTTTAGCAGATGCATGATCGAATAAAGAAAAACATTTTAAAATCTTATAACTTAGATTTATTTCACTACGGAAGGCATAATTTAAGTACAGAGAATAAGTGGTAAGAAATACGTCAGTCTACATCGCTACACATAAACAGAAGAGAAAAGAAATCAAAATCTTTCCCTCATTGATTTTATAATAAGATCTTAATAGAGATTTCTTTGACACGTGTAGTCTTAGGAAAGGGGAATTTAGGTATATTTAAAAGAATGTGGTACGCATTAATGATCTTTATCCTTTCATGTGGAGAGAGGGAAAATGTTGAAGTGAGCAGTTTTATAGAGCACATGTTAAAAATAACTAAATAAAAAGTGGAATTGGATCAGGAACATTTTAGAAAGAAATTAAGGTAACATTTTTGGAAATTAATGCAGATTTAAATTATATATATGTAATGTAAACACATATTTTTGAAGTAGAGTCGTGGCCGACGAGAGAGAAGACATTTTTGAATTTTAAACTTCGCTTTATTCCATCCCGGAGGCATAATTTATCTACAAGCAAGAAGCAACGAGGTACGTCAATTTACATCATAACACAAGAGCGAAAAGAGAAAAGTGCCAACGGAACATTTATTCCCATGATTATATACTGAGAGATTCTAACAGGAAATTCTTTACACGTGCCGATTTAGATAAGGGGAAAATAAGTATATTATAAAAGAATTCGCTTAGCTGGACAGTTTTTTATCCCTTTACGCGGAGTATGCGAATTTGTCGATTTCAGCAATTTTAGAACTGGTGTAGCATTAATTAAATAGAAAAGGCGGAATTGGATCAGGAAATAAGAGATCATTTTAGAATTAAGTTAATACGGGTTAAATTAATAAAAAATTTAGAAAATTAATTAGGATTTAATTTAGATTTAGAGATATCATTACACACACACACACACACACACACACACACACAAACACACACACACACACACACAAACACACACACACACACACACACACATATATATATATATATAGTAGTTTCCAAATACAATCCCTTTCATTCTGTTTCGTGTTCTAAAATGATGAAAAGACAGTTACATTACTTCCTTTCGCAGAATCATCTTGGAACAGACTCGTAACTGATAATAGAAAGTATTAGTGAATTTGTTTAAGTGCTTTATTCTGCTCTGAGAGGATTAAAAGAAGCCATTGAAATGCATTTATGTTCAGAGACAAAGTATGGAATGGTCCTATCACAAACCTGTGATATGTGCAAGATATTGTATTGGCTCTTAATGTTAATTCAATTTAAACAAAAGTTCTCATTGCAGAAATGATGGAATTTAAAAAAAATAGCTCGACCACAAGATTTTAAATTTTTAATGAATAATAAAAGAAATGTGTTGAAAGTTAAAGCATTTCTTAGGATTTCTGGTGCATCTACAGCTGGCATTCTAATTAAAAGTATCTTTGTTCTTTTGTTTAAGGGGATTTTGATTTTTTTAAATATAGTAGATCTGTCCTTGAAAGTATATATTTGTTCCTTTTTAATTTTCATGAGAATTTTTTTTAATTCAGTGGAATTTAGATATTTCGAGTGTTTTTAATTTAAATTCGTTGATAATTAGAATATTTTTTTCTGATCCCGTGATATTCGTTTAAATAAAAAAAAAACTAAATAACATCTATAACTCGAATTTTACTATCAATAGTTCGAAGTCAGAATTAAAATATATATAAAAAATGTTTTTATTTATGAAATTTATTATTAATCAAATAATCTTTAACGTCTTTACAAAAGTTATCTTTTATATCGGTTTTATTGAAATATCTGTAAACAGTTCATTTAACAAAATTACCTACTTTTGTATTAAAATTATTACCTTTTCTAGTACAACTGTTTATATCATGATTATTATAATTATTTTATATTATGATTTATTTATCACAGTTTATTGATTAATTATATATCATTTTTGAAACTGTTAAAAATTAAAAATAAATCTTCACTGCCGTTTTTTATTTTAAGTAAGGTTACTTTTTCTTGCATCACTTATTTCATAATCCTGTTTTTCTAAATTTGAATTTTTATTTTGGGCCAATCAGCTTCATAAATCATTCTACGGTACTTT
This sequence comes from Argiope aurantia, assembly GCA_026543865.1. Lineage (NCBI taxonomy): Eukaryota > Metazoa > Arthropoda > Arachnida > Araneae > Araneidae > Argiope > Argiope aurantia. The sequence goes on along the minus strand of JAPMOR010038835.1, from coordinate 909,538 downwards.
AGAATTATCCATTATTTTAGAAAACACATAATGCAGTTGGGGAAAACGTTCCAGAACTCACAATTCCTTTATATCCTATTCTCAAAGACATTGATCTCTGACCAACACAAATATTACAACTTGGGAAAGTAATAGCTCATGTTTTAATGACCTCACGAGTCGTTAGGACAAGCGTTTTCTACTACATGTTGGTGCAACGCCGCACGTTGGAAATCTGAAGCAAATATTAGAAACAGGTGTTACTTTCCAGCCGGTTTTTAGTTCAAAACTTGCAATTTATTTTCCTTTCGAGCATAGCTTTTCATATCTAAAAATAAATAAATAAATAAAAATAAATATGCTCATATTTTTTTTCGTCTATCAAGAATATTTATGAATATATGAGACAGTAGAATTTATTTCGGTAGATGAATTATTCGAACTTTTAGCAGATGTGATACATCTTTCCACGCCAGTTTCTGTTGCCATCTCCACCTTCTAAATATTTTTTACGTTATTCGTATGATTTAACCTATTTTTTGAGAACTAGATTTTATATTTGTGTTAAAACTTTTATATTGTTCTAAGAATCTATGAAACTTTTTTTTCCTTTTTATTTAATAATTATTTTTTTATCAAAAATTATAAAAAGTTTGGTCTATATTTCTTCCTTATATTTGTTTCTTATTTTATTCAACTACCTAATCCTGCAAATGAAATTTTTAAAAATTGAAAACTACTAATTAGTAAAAAATACAAAAGAAGTAAGAAAAAAGTAGTAGGAAAAGAGTAAAACCTAATACATAAAAATAAAAAAAGAGGGTGCATTATTCTATGTTTTCAGAAAAATTTCTTATATTGAATATCTCTACAATAATTGCATGATCTCTGGTTTTTCATTTCTAGCTATTATGCAATTAACAAATCTAAGGTTTTTAAACTCTTTACCATTCTAAGGTGTAGGAAGTTAATTAAATAAATCTTTAATAAACACATTAGATTAGCAAGAACAAAAGTTTACTAATTAGATTGATAGAGGATAAAATTTTAGAACTTATACCAGACGTAAATTGTCTTCCTTTTATTTTTAACTTATGCTTTTGGGTCGATTGCCTTCGAAACAATCAACAATCAGACATAATTTTAAACTTGTAAAGTTTGTCAGAAATACGCGGAGTACATCCATAAGAAATTTAACGAATAAAAAAATTTTAATTCTTCGTAATCATTAAGTGATAAATATTTATGGAATCGATTTGAAATCTCTAATATAATATAAACATTTTAACGATAAAACAACATTAATTGTAGGATTGTCCAATCGATTGCATCGTGAAAAATAATTCAAACTTCTTATTTCCGTGTTAATAAGGATTTTTTTTTAATTTGATAATATTGTCATTATTTTTTTTTGTTTTGTAAAAATAACGAGAATCATTTCATAAAAAAATGAAATTTTACAACTTGCTGTTTGCATTGTTTTCAATGATTCATTTTCTTTTTACTTTTCAATTAAAGTCTAAGCAACGTTATAGAATTCTTCCATGGCTCGTAATGCAATTGTTTAACCATACGTAATCAAGAACCGTTTTAATCACAATGTATGAGTTTCAGATAAAATTTGAAAATATTGCCATAATTTTTCTACTTTATGAAAATAACAAGAATCATTTCATTAAAAAAATGAAATTTTGCAACGTTGTTGTTTGTAGCGTTTCCAATGATTCATTTTTTCCTTTTTAATTCAAGTCTAAGAACGATATAAAATTCTTCCGTGGCTGGTACTGCAATTGTTTTATCATGCATAATCAAGAACAGTTTTAATCTCAATGTATGAATTTTAGATAAAATTTGATAATACTGCCATTATTTTTCTGTTTTGTGAAAATAACGAGAATCAATCATAAAAAATGAAATTTTACAACTCTGTTGCTTGTAGTGTTTTCAATTACTCATATTTTTATCTTTTTAATTCGTCTAAGCAACTTTATAGAATTCTTCCGTGGCTGGTACTGCAATTGTTTCATCATACATAACACAGAACAGCTTTAATCATAATTTATGAGTTTTAGAGGCCAATATTCTTATATAAATCAACTGCTGTTTACTCGGAACTGCGCTAATAGGAAAAAAAAACCTATTAGAAATTTCATAATATTTTCATCATTTTTCTATTTAGTGAAAATAACGAGAATCAATCATAAAAAAATGAAATTTTACAACTTTGCTGTTTGTATTGTTTTCATTGACTAATTATTTTTATTCTTTTTAATTCAATTTAAGCAACATTATAGAATTCTTCCGTGGCTGATACTTTTAATTGTTTCATCATACATAATCAAGAACAGTTTTAATCACAATGTATGAGTTTTAGAGTTCAATATTCATAAATAAATCGAATAATCAAGAAAAAATAAATTAAATAATCCTCAAAAACCTGAAATTTTCAATTCCGGTGCTTCTTTTTCTAAATGACGAAACAGAAAGGATACTTTTCGTCTGATTTTCAAACAAGAAAAAAGTTCACGTACAAAATATAGGACGCCACAAAGTCATCTGAATGACATTTTTGTGCGCTTTTTTGAAAACTATTCATTTGTCAACGAATTCTGCCATAGAAAAGAGAGTGCCATTTTCAAAAAAGACCGGATTTTCCTCAAACAATAGATTCAAAAATAAATTTTTCGCTGTGATTCAGACAGAAACCTTTTGTCATCTGACTCGTGTGCATTCATTATTGCTGAATTCGTTAGCTTCTTCATGTACAATTTATTTTTAAGTAAATGTACAGAGAATGTATCTGAGAAAATTGATTTTTTTAGTATAAATACTTCAACCCTTATAAATTCTCTCTATTGTTTAAAGTGAAGTAATAATGATTCATTTATTATCATGACTCTTTATGCATACTTTTTAACGTTTTTTAGGTTCATATTTAGAACATTATTTTAAATCATATGGCCTGTCCTAAATTCAGGTATTTTCAAATGGATTCAAATCCACACAAAAAAATAGTTCCCTTATTGGGAAGCATTTTTATCTAAAATTAATAAAAGAAGTGAAAATAAAATTCTTATACAGATTGTGGAAGGCAAGAGAAGATGAATTTAGGAAAAAGTCATAATTCAAAGTAGTCAGAATGAAAGATTTTGATGTTTTCTTAACCGGAAATGATTCAATAATTACAGTGAAGGCATGGCAAATGGATTGTGTAAAATTTCATTGATGTTCGAGGCATAAAAAAAGCACATACAGGAATGAATGACCTACAGTATGAAAATCAAAAAAGAAATATAAAAAAATTCTTTAAAAAATATAAGATTTTTACAGCCTAAATTTAAAAATTATAGTTTTATTTAGATGGTAATATTTAATTTCAACCCTCAGTCTATATCAGCCCCAAAATATATTATTTTGATCAAATCCGGCACAACCATTCGAAGCAATTAAGCTTTCATCATCATGGTAATCAGAAGCTCAGAATACTATTGCAAAGATTATTCGTTTTAACAATTTTTTAAAGAGAGCAAAAGGTGAAGAAAAAAATTTTTTACAACTCAAAAATTTCAAAGAGTTTTTTTAATGTTGGAGAAGGTTGAAATGAGGATTAGAAAGATACTATTTTATAAAGAAATTTATAGAAATTTATTTCAGTTCACCTATGATATTAGTAATATTTTATGCAATTGTGAAATCCACTTAAGATTCTCTGAACAGGCTATAAAATCTAACTATGCATCATATAAATTCATGTAAATCAGTTTTACATTTTGTAAGAAAAAGTAAAGAAAATGTAAAACATTTCCAAAGTCTCATCATTTAGAAAATAACCTGGAAGTACATTTCAAAGAAATTTTGAAAATATATAAATTGTTTTATTCAGTAGCATTGGTGAAAAGTTTTGAAGTTTGTTTCAAAGATGGTTTTGTTTATATAACAGAATAACTTAATCGATATTTAATTCGAATGTTATTACTCTAACCAACTAATGTTAATACTAAATAATGTTAAATGTAATAAACCAAAAGGGGTATCACCTCTCGACTCTCTTTTATCCTTCTACAATATGATGTGTTTTGTGTTTAGCATGAACCGACCAATTGGCTCCAAACTTTGTTACGAACCTATAATTTTAATATCAAGGTCAGATATAAAAAGTGTACGCTTCTGGCTTGCCATGTTTTTGTGTCAGCGCCCTCATATGTACACGAATAGACAAACGTTGTACCAACTGACGGATTTGATCAACAATTTTACATAGATCTGGTGTTAAAACTAAACGCTAAAATTCAACCCTCCAGTTTATTGTGCTTTTGAGTTAACGTATTAATATGTTTGAGTTAACGTATTAATATGTTTGAGTTAACGTATTAATATGTTTGAGTTAACTTATTAACATGTTTGAGTTAACGTATTAATATGTTTGAGTTAACGTATTAATATGCTAGAATTAACGTATTAAATTGATAGAAATTCACTTTTTTAAGACTATATACCTAATCAAGATTTTCTAGTTTTTAGTGGTTTGGTGCTATTGCATTCATAGACAGATAGATAGGTGAATTCCAAAAATATGATTTTCAGATTTAGGAAGGTCTAAAACGTAGAGATTTATAAGAATTTTTTTTAAATATTATAATACTTTCAATTAATGCGTTTCGTTTACGAGAATGTAAAAAAAGTTCGAAGTAATTTTTTTCAGCTCATACATTCTATTATTGAAATGAGAAAATTATTTATGTATACCTCAACCTTTTTTTCATGTAATATATGTCGCTTTTTACATAAAATGGATTTTAGGCATCTTTTTATTTATTCGTTTTGGCAAGTATATCGCTTTTCTTACCAATCATTACATCATAAAGAGTATCTTCAGAGAAGCAAAATAGGTTTTTATCAATTGAAGTGTTCAATGTATGGGGAATCAAAATCCTTTATAATAATTTTTTCTCCATTCAAATTATAATTACTTAGTATAATTGTGATATGATATTTAACCATTAAATATCAGGGAAGATTTAAAAATTCACTGATTAACCTGTGAATCCAAATAATTAATATATTAATACATGCATCAAACACATAAAAGAGCTAAATATTTCAATCAATGTAAATAAATCGTGAAATTGTTGTATCAGACATAAAAATGCAACATGATTTCTGATTAATAATACATTGCCTTGAAACTGATATTGTATTAGTTATGATGCCAACTGTCATGTCGTAAAAATATGGAAAGTATTTCTCTTCAAAATGTTACTAGGAATAAAATAGTTTAATTGAAAACAAAAGTTCCATGTTTTTGCAAGAACCAGTAAGTACCTCTAATTTATTCTGGAATTCTGCGGCGTCATTTACAGCCAAAATTCAAATCAATGGAGAAAAATGGAAATATATTCCTCTCTTAATCTATTAGCTTTAGTATAAAGGTAATAATAATTAATATATTTCCTTAATAATGCGACTCAAAAGTAGTAAAATGCATTCCCTGTACATTTATGAATGGTTACATTTAAACTAATGCTTTCTTTGATTTTGATTGATATTTAAAAGAAATTCTTGAAATAAAGTATCCATTTTACTTGTTAAAAATAAAAAAAGGAAAAAATGTCTTTAAGAAGTATGATACGTCCAAATATTCGGTAATAGTAATCCAGAAGATGCCAGACAAGAAGACACTTGGAATAAAAAAATTACAAAATTAATGTAAGTTCATAAAAAAAACCTACTTATAAAAACGATTCTTAGTAGAAAAATCAAAGTTTATTGTCCAAAATCAACAAAATAAGAGTGAACATTTTCTACCATATTACAAAACAACCTTGAACAAATATTACAAAACATTAGAAGCAGTCAATGGTTTATGTTGTGGCAAAATAATGGACATCGATATGCAGCGACTTGTTTTCTCTTTCGTATCTCTCATTGACCTTTCTGCAAATTCCGGACTCCTAGATGGAAGAATTCACAAAGTGTCGGATTATAGAGAAACCACTGTCATTTGAAATATCAATATGTGAGGCAAATAATTACAGCATATTCAAACATTTTATTTTCAAATTTTCAAAAAAGAAATAAAACGAGGCTTCTTCTTGCGTACAGTCGACAACTCCACCACCATTAATTGAAGCAGTATCGGCAGGTTTTGTAATGGCCAACTGCTGTCTTTACCATAATCCATCCTGTATTTTATTTAAAACTAGCCGCCTTTGGCGACCAGCCGGTTCGCCAG
>JAPMOR010038835.1:857729-896217 GCA_026543865.1 Argiope aurantia | reverse complement strand
TTTAACTAAATATAATCTGTATTATTAACTAAATTTAGTCTGTATTTAACTAAATATAATTTATATGAAAGAACAAAATACTAAATTAACTAATATTTATGCATCCAAATTTACTCTTTATATTTCAAAGAATTAATATACAAAATATTTCTATGAAAAAGGAGAGAAAAGTCTTTCTTAGCTATCAAAATTGAAAATGATCAATATAAAAGCTATTTTTGAAGACGCACAGATAAAATTGCTCAAAATTCAAGTACAGCGAAAACGAAATTGCTGAACGAATTTAATTCAATCTGCAACTTGGGTATAAAAAAATATTTCAGTCAAAGTATGCTTAAAACTTATAAGATGGACGAAGAAATAGTTGGCCAGTCTTATTAATTTTAAGTCTAGGAATTAATATTTCATAAAATATTCATAATTTTTTTGCCATAGAAATGTTTAGGAATTTCTCCTTTTATAAGCAATGAATGCGCATAATTCCTTTTATGATATTACCAACAATTCTAGGATGAATTGCATACCTAGATTGCTTAAATATGTATCTATTGATAACTAGTTTCTAAGATATATAGAAAGAAAAAGAAAGAAACGCATTTCTTTTATTCAATTAAAAATTTCAATATCTTCTTCTATAATCAATACTTCAAGATCCCTTTATAAGAATTTAAATCCATTCTTAATAAATGTAGGAGAAATTAAGAAGAGTTTCATAAGTTATAAGAGATATATGCATTTTCAAAAATAATATATGAGCTTACTATTGTATGCCTAAGATTTCTGATTATTGGATCTTAAACCACTATAGCTTAGATATGCTTTAAATTGAAGTAGAAAGATATTTTTTTTAAAAATTGCTTAAAATAAAATAGAAGGATATTTATTGTTTTAAAAAATTGGTCAAATTGAAGAAATATTAGGTACTTAAATTCCAGATATGTAGCAATAGTCAAAAGTTGGTTTGAAGTAGGTTTTAAAGATTATAAATTAAAATGCATCAACCGGTATATCAAAAAATAACTAATGACTCCTAGGAATTTTTTTATTCTTCACACAGAATCAAATAGGAACAAAAAAAACCAATAATTATTTTACGTTGTAAGATCTTAATTAAGAATCGGAACTATCTTCTTATCCATTTTTTAATAAAAAATCTTTCAAAATGTTTTTTTCCTTCTCTTTGAAAATGCATTCTAAAATTTTAAATATTTCTAATGATACTATTAATAATAACTAAGTAATTTTAAGGTTATTATGTGATATCGACGAAACATGTATGAAAAGTAAAAAACTGCAAACATAATAAATGAAATATCAGCCATAATTTTTTAAAATAAAGATAAAATTGACATAATTTTAAACTACGTTAAAAATACAATCAAAATTTTTAGTATTTATATATTAGTTTCTATATTTTAAACTGAATATTTTGATTTGAATGATAAACGAATATTTTATGAAATATTTATTTTTCATGGGCAAGTTTTATATTTAAAAACTTGCTTATCAAAATAAGATAAGGAAATAAACGTTTTAAACTGGATTCATAGCAAGTATAACGAAAAAAAGTAAACTTCTTCGACATATAAGATTATGCATTTCTTTTTAAATAAAATTATTATATAAAATATATCAATCTACTTACTATATATTCAAGTATAAAATACTAAGTTATGACTTCTTAGATATATGAAACTTTTTATTGAAATGAATTTTATAATATTCATATTAAACATACTAACATTTATATTTGTGTTCCTTGTAGCATTATTAAGCTTACATAAGAAGTTTACCATTAAAAATGAAATATACAATATGCATCTGAGGAAAATATATTACTATAAAAAATAATATTAGTTCTTAAGCTTTTTTTCTTCTTTTTATCCTTAATTAATTCTAATCAAATATATGATTTAATTGAAATATATATTTTTAAATTTAAAAAAATTTAAATGATATCTAAAATTTATTATTTTATATTATTAAACATTATTATACAAATACAATTTTAATTTAATTCAATACATTACGAATTCTTCGAACGTATCAGTTCCAGAAAGGTGGCGTCTTGTGGCATCGCATTTTGAAGATTCAACGCTCTTCATGTTGCTTGACACTATCACAATTTTTGTAGAATTATAGACACACAAAAATGTGACAGTGCCAAATAACAGAAGAGGAGGTTTCCAATCAGTAGAGTTGGTCCTGATGATGCAGCAAGTATTTCCTTTTATCTTTAGCACTAAAGAATCCACGATTCATTAAACATCTGTGAATTCTTACAGTGCCAAGGACAACAGAAAAAGAAAGAATATTCACTGTTCCTGGTGAATGGCTGGCTGGCTGACTGGATTCAGAGAAATCTTTGCAGGAATTTCAAAGCTTCATCGGAAAAAAGCTTATCTGTGAAAAAAGCAAAGAAATTTTTTAGTTCTTAAAGTATTAGCATTCCACTCGAATGCACTGTTGAAGCAGATCTGTTTAATGATTTGGAGCTAATGTATTCAATGGAAAAATTAAGAAAAGAAACCAATAAAAAAGTTCATGAAATAATCGGGATTTCATTTTTTGAAATATTTAAAAGATTTAAATTCTTAACAGAAACTGGTTAGGCATGATATCATTTTCAAGAGGGATAATCCTTATAATATGTAATGGTGGATTTTTCAAAGATATAAATCAGAGGTTTCATAGAAGGAATTATAGCAGAATTTTCATGCAAAAAGCAGTTTAAATCACTTAAATTTTTAAATTAAAATACAGAAAAATAACGCTTTAAATGACGATTATAGATATATATAATAAGTATTTTATTGTCGTATTATCCATATCTGTGTTCCATTGAAAGCATCCCTTAATAAAGACATATTGCCCATTTCGTAGTTAAGAGGATGATATGATTATAAATTTTTAATTTATTCATTATATCTAGGTAAGGTTAATCGAAGATTTTCAATCAGACTCCGATGAATTGTTAATAATATCGTCAAAAAGAAATTTAAATCACTAGAGCAACTTTTTCAGAAAGTCGGGAATGATTTGGCATACTGTTTTTTGCCCTTACCAATGCATACAAACCCTGAATTAATATACTTTCTCGACTTTATTTTAATACTGTATTTTAAAACAACACTGAGCATTATGCTTATAGAAATAATACAATATTTTTCATTAAAAATACTCGTGAAGTTCAAAAAATAATCAATGTAATTGTATGCATAAAAACGACGATTTAAATAAGATACATTTAATTTCTTAATTATATTTGAAACTTTCCAGCACTTCTTATTTACACTTTCATAACTATTTATGAGGTACAAAATTATTTCAGGCGATATCCTTTTTCAATTAAATGAAAGAAAAGTTCGAGATCGTGAATGTCTCCAAACAAAATTTTCTAGCGACTTCAGAAATGGGAAGCCACTTCCGATAACAGTCTATTCTTAAATCATTCAACCAAATTGCTTTCGTGCTATTGTATGCTAATGCTCATACTCGCAGTGTCTGTCCTATAATAGGCCGAATCTGCAACTGACATGCAAACCGGTTTCAAGAGATGCGATAGTATCCAGCATTGAGTTCAGATTCAAGTTGGATTTAGTGGTCATTTTGAAGGTCCATCATAAGATGTCATAGCATGAGCCTATTGTCCTTGGCTTGCAGGTCCAAAAGAAAAATGAAGGAGGGTCTGTTTTCCGACTGCGCAAATGTTTCTTTCTTATTGTTCCAACTTGATCACCAAGAGTATTGTGCAGTCATTTTTTTTTCCACCGGAACTATAAAATCTCTACTATCTTAAGCTTATGCTATTGTCTTCCACAAAACAAAGGGTAAAGTCAATAATAAAAAGCGACATAGTGGGAATAGCTGAGCTACCCATGTTTTCTATATAATCTCCACGTGTAACCTATCTGTAAGAATGCTGTTTGGTTGGGATTGTCACGAATTTTTCTCTTCAATATTCTTCGCCTTTTTTGTTGATAGTTATTGAGATTCGGGTCACTGTACCATTTACATTTGTTAAAGGTCTTGACCTTCTGTTTCCAAAAGGTTTCGCACCAAATTTGTTCTTCAGCACACGTCTTCAGGACTTTTCAATGTTTGATGGTCGAAGCGCTGTCAAGTTGCCATAGAAATAGTTCGTGGTTCGATATTTAAATGCAGGGATAAATTCGGAACGCCGCTACATTCTCCAGAAATCATTAGCTGTTTCTGTCTGTTTAATGTCCTTTAAAACTGATTTTTCTTCGACTGTTTCCCTGTTCGAATTTTTATTTCAGCAACAACAGAGGAATCAGCAATTTAAAATCTTTTCCCTTTACTAAAGAAACATAGCAATTAAATTACTTTTTTTCAGAATCGATATAAATTGAAGGAGTTTTCTTTTAATTAATTTTTTTTTTTTACATTTTTTTTTATTGGGCGGAAAAAGTTGAACCACAAAGAAGCAAAACATTTTCTCCCGAATTTCTAAATTAATAACGTTTTTTTTTTTTTTTTTTAAATTTTTTTTTGCCGATAACAGAGATGTTTTAATAATAAATAAATTATTATGCAATTAGTAATTACACAATAATTACCTTTTTTTACACCAAACAAGTTGTAACAAATTATGAATATTAAAAGTAGGAAAATATCCGTGAATAGTGATTAGATATAAAACAAACTAAAGGGAGCGCTCTTTATTAAGTGATTTAAAATTTTCTAAAATCAAAGAACTAGAAAAGATTCAATGAAATTAACCAAAAAATTCAGCTAAAAAATATTACATAGAAATTTCAAATTACTTTTCGTAAAAAAATAATATATTACTTCAAAATTTGAAAAATAAATTACTTACGCTAAGAGCAATCATAATCAATTCTTTAATTTTGAGAGACGTAGTAAATAATCACCATGAAGAAAAAAGTTGATCAAAGGCGAATTTAAAATTATTTGATGAACAGTTTTAACTAATGATCAGATTATTTAAAACATAATTAAATTTATTAAACGATAACGCTTTTGAAATACGAATTCCTTCATACAATATTTTAAGTCATGTATCGGAATTTTTGCAAGCGAGTATACGAACACTAAAAGATGGCAAAAATTAATCATAAAGTGCAAGGAAATACAGAGGAAAGATAATTAATCTATTAGAAATTTATATTCACAAATTTAAGGATGAAATAAAATATTTTAACTATAACTTTTAGGTAATATCTATCAAAGAAAAAGTAATAGCAAAATTATAAGAATAGCTAATCTCGAACAAAAGCAATTTAAAAAGAAAATTCTAACCTGTTTTAAATTATTGTTGCCTGATGGTATTCTTCAAAGAATCGCTTTTACCTAAAAAAGATACTCATTTGGCGTCATGAATGAATGTAAACTCATGCACCTACATCAAACAGTTTCGGCATAAACTCACAGACACACTCGAGTCATTCCATTTCATTATTTCCTAGAACTCATGTTTATTCTGGATGGTTTCCGTGGCAACGTCAAATGCGTCGTTAATACACGAATGCTGCGCCCTCTATCCACAATTTTTACCGCAACGCGTCATAGCGAAATGATATTTTATGCAGTAGCTATATAATCAAGATACTCGGACAATAGGGGTCAAAATATTTTTTTTTAAAGTTCCAAGGTACGGTGAAACGATCACTCGTTAGTGCATGCTGCCACATAATCAATTTTATCAACCGTTTTCACAGAAAACATCAAATCCGATAATATTAAATATGTCACTTAGACAGGACCCGATGTGCCATGTCGACAGATCTTTAGTCGATGGCAATTCTAATAGGTAAATACAAAAAAAAAAAAGTTTTTCTAACAAAACAATACCGCTGGGAAAAGTTTAACGACTAATAACGACTTTTAATCTTATGAACAGAAAAGAGAAATTACGGATATCCGATCGAAGGTACAAAAGGTCATGAATTGCCAAACGCTTTTAGAAAAAACACTAAATTTGAAATCTTAACATTATCTTCCAGATTTTCTTGATATTTTTTCGTTTTAAAAACATCGAAAATTAATAACGATGTACAGATTTGAAAGAAAATTTGGATCCAAGAAATGACTTGTACATTTAACGATTTATCAGCTTCTAATTTTTTATTGAAAGTTTTTTAATTAAATTTTCGGTTACAATGGCATTGTTGTTTCATTTTGACCCGTCTGTCTGGGAGTGTTGAGAATGAGAGGCAATAATAAAACAATGTTTTTGAAAAGGGTATATGAAACAGGAGGAAGGGGGAAATGATAATGCACCTGGCAGACTAGTTTTTGAAACGCATGACTAGCTATCGCATGCATCTCATTTCAGTGGAAATTCCAAAGAAGCATTCTGCAGCGCCGAGGAGGAATGAAATATAATCGTGAAAGAGAAGAAGAAATGCATATTGTGAAACAGGTCTAAAGTGCTGAAATATCTTTTTATTGGACTTCATTACCAATCAATATTTTATCCTTTTTTTGGCTAAAACTGGACAAATTGACTTTGGTTGTGTTATCCCTTTGGACAAAATATAATTTATTTTATATTAAGTAATAAAAAGTGTAAATGTTGATAACACAGTTGTAGTTCGTCAATTTCGAAATATTCGTATAATTTTATAAATTATCAACTATAAATTCATTTCTAAATGTCATTAATTTTCAGCAATAACTTATAAATTCATATAAGGTAATAATTTGTATCATAATAATACAGGATATTTTAGGAAGTTTGATATTAAGATATTAAAAAGAATAAGCTAAAGCCCTAATCAAATTGAGAACTTCTAAAGGAGGAAGATACAAACTTTTATCAAGATATAATAAAATTTATTGTTTTAAAATTCATAATTATCCTTAAACTGATTTAATGAAATGTAAGCAATGGAAGTAATTAAATTTCTTGTTTGAATAGATTATTGATATTGTTGTATCGTCTTTCAAATTTAATGTCTCCTCTAAAAATAAAATTTGATTTCAATATCACTAAAACATTATTATTCAACAGTTAATATAAATCATATAAAGAGAAACAACAAAAATTATTATATTCAATTGCCAAATTTTAAAATTTTATTTCATTTTATCGCAAATTACAGATTAGTATAATTTTATATGTAACGATACAGTTTAGTTTTGGAATATATTAAACCTGGCTGTTTTGGATAGTTTAAAAGAAACTGAATTTTTGCTGATTAATTTTTCATTTTTTTACAATAATATATAAATTCCAATATTTCACATTTTATCATAATTGAAAAAACTCGCTTAGTAAGGAATATGGGAAAAAAGTCTTCAACCTTCAGCAAAAAAGGAAGTTCTTTAGAAAATGTTTTATATCAAATAAAAAATCAAAATTGACTACTATTTCAAGAAAAAAGTTCATTTTTTTATTAGCTGCCAATTAGAAGTTGTGTTAAGCAATTATTTAACTAATATATTAAATAGACAATAGATGGTGTTATATAATAAATTTCATTTATTTAATTATTACATTATTTATTAAGCCATAAACTATGAATGTTTGATTTATGTATAGTTCAAATGAGGATAAAATATTAGGGAATTTATATCCAATATCATTTTCTTTATTACAGCATTTATTATCACAGAGCTTTCATGCATGCCCTATTAATAATCCTGTCCAAAAACCTTATCCTAATTCACGCATTAAAATTTGAGGCGTTTGGATTCCATAAAAATTCTGTGCCATCCTTGTATTCAATGGGCTATAATGTATGAAAAAGTAAATAGAAATGAAGTGAAATTAGAAAACATTAAAACCTTAATCTCCTTGAAATACAGTTTTCACTTCAATTCCCCATGGCTTCTAGGGTACTAGTGTAGAATTCTGAGACTCAAATCCGTGCACAAACCTAAACCTGCTTGGACGCCGATAATATTCCGACTTATCTAGAAGATTTACTTTCAAGTTTTTCAAGTTGCTCTTTTTTTTTTTCCCAGATGAAAGCTTCAAGATCTTAAAAGAAATGAATAAGTAATAAAAACAACAAAAAGAGTGGTGAATTATCCTTATTTCACGTTTCAACTAACAAATTTTTATTGAAATATTTCTATAGCATACTTAAACTTTCAGTCATAAATCAACCTCTAAACGCAAAAAATCATTGAGATACATGAAAGAAAATGTGAGCGGAGAACTATACAGCAATGACATAGTTATGATTTCTTGCTTATTTTAGAAATATTTTTCATGATTTCATCATAAAAGACACGCCTATTTTTGAAACTTATGATTTAATTTTTGTAGCTAAAAAAATTATATAATGTTCACCTGTTTTTGGAAATATGTATTATCCTTTTAAAGACTTTTTACTATTAAAGATAGCTGACAATGGGAACTCTTTAGTTTCACTAGTTCAAAACAGCATTGCTAAAACCTATAGTTAGCAACCACTTTGCGTCTTCCGATGACATTAAAAATCGGATGCAATTAGAGTGGTAGACGTATCTTCCTTCCGGTTCGACGCTACTTTTCGCCCAAGGCGATATCATTTTCAAAAACAGTACAAGAGCAGTAGGCCAATCAGACTGACTCGTCACCTGACAGCTGGCACGACAACGTGTGCCAAGAATATAGAGGTAGATTATGAGGGTATTCTGACAATCGTAGAAGCATCAGTGGAACGCAGATGTAGCCCTGAGGTTCAACGGCCTTCGTTTTTTGAAAATCACGCAATCTACAGAATTATCCACCTGCGCTCTGTTGAAGACGTAAAATTGTTTTGGCCGATCTCAGTTGTAAGATAGATCTTTGAAATATCTCTGAAACAGTCTTGGGTATTTCGGAATGTTCCAGAAAGAAAAGATGGTTGGGAAAAAGGAGAGAGAGAGCAAAGATTTTTCAGGTTTAGCAAACATTCATGCCAAACAATCACCAGCACATTAACTGAAACTGCGACACTGGTACTGACTTCCTGGAACATTGCTCCAACGTTGCAACAGATGAGGTAAAGAAAGAATTGCTGCTCATCTTTTGGAAACCACTTTTGTCAAACTTTAACCACCTGCAACACAGCATTAACTTTGCAATGGTCTGAATTAAATCCATAAAATTTCAAGTAGTATGCATACTGACTTCACTGGTACACTCTTGTAGATTTCCACCTATTATAAAAAGTTGATTTGGAGAAAATAAGCAGGAAAAAGGCTTATTCCAAATCGTTTATTATGTGCTGTTTTTCCCAAAACAAGGGAAAGCATAAGAATAAATTAAAGAACTAAAATTCAGTTTCAAATCTCAGTAAATAAGTTGAATTTTTTCTGGTATCCAGACAAACTACCAATATTAAAATAAACTTTCCTTACAAGAAAAGCAGTTGACAGGACAATTTCTGCTGAATTTCCTGAAACTTTCAATGTTACACGGCATTCGCAAAACACATTATATTGTGAATTTTGAGAAAGCAAACGTGATCTATCAGCGCAATAATCCAAAGGTGTAATCTTTGGAAAAGAGGAAAAGAAACCAAGAGAAATGCTACAAAAGGAAATGAAAGAGTTCGCCTTTATATTTGTTTTCATGTAAAGCATTTTATACCCTTTTCAGATTTTATTATCACGTCTTATATATAAGAATGATATTTTATTCTTATATATAAGACTATTCTTTCTTGTTTAAAAATGTGATGGAAAATGGGCAAATCAGAATATAAAATAACGAAGAATTTGTTGCATTTTCTTTCCAAGTGAAGCCTCTATTGTGAATATTCTAGATTATAAAACTATTTAAAGTTTTGAAATTCATTTACCTGAAGACTACTCTCAACTGCATCATTCAACAATACTTAATTATTTTGTAATATATAATAATTAAGTAAGTTTTCAACAATTTTTTTTCAGAATTTAAATATTACTTAGATATTTAATTGTTATTATTTATTATAAAAGGGTACTTTGTTACATTTTCTTTTTCAAAAACTATTAATGACTTTGAAGTACAGAAAATTAAACGGATGTTTAAATTTGATTAAAATATACACCAAAAGAAGTGAAATAAAATGGGTTGAAATATAATATCTAATATTTTTATTATTGAAAAACATGTAGTTTCTCCTTATATGGTTTTTATTTCTAAAGTTTCAGTTGATAAACTCATTAATTATCAAATATATATAATATATTTGTATGCAGTATTCACAACAGAGATTTTTTTTTCTTATTTACATCATTATTACTTGACTCGAAAGCAACTTAACAAATTATCTTAAAAATAACTCATAATTTCTTTAAAAGATTTCTGGATTCTCAGAAGCTATTTTAGCACACAATTCAAACAATTTTCGAAATTTAAACTAGTGAAATAAATTTAATTTTTATCATAATATAAACAAATTAAACAACTCCATAAATAATGTAGAAGAATTTAAAACGATTCAGTTATGAGAAAAATCATCTTTACAAATGTCGATGGGATACAGGAAGGTAATCAATGTCTTTTTGTTCTTTTAAACTTTAATAAATAGTATTTAAATGTAATGAACATCTATTTTTGTTTTAAATTACAAGTATTTTCAATCTAGAATCCAGAAAAGTAATTTTAAAACATGAAATAAATTCAATACATATAAGAAATAAAAATTAAAAGATATATTGGCACCTATTATGAAGAGGACTAATGAATTTAATTTCTGGAAAATAATAGATAAAACTATAAAAAAATAAGACAATTTGATCGCTAAAAGCAACTTTAACTTCTTATGGTCAATAAGTTCAAAAGCTTAGAGATCTAAAATACAATTTCTGATTTGTGGAGCTTTATAAAGAAGAAAACCAGAAGACTCAGTACAGCATTAAAAAGTTAACTATGGCACTGAGTGAAAATACTCATTTTTTTGGTAAATGATTCTTTTCTTAATTTCAAGTTAATTTTATGTAGAAAATAAACATCAGACATTTAAAAAAAAACAGTATTATTTTGCCTATTCTACAGGACTACATTTGTGGATAAGTCCATAAGTCCATTGAAGTCCATGACCTTTAAGAATCAATAATTTTTTTTTCTTCTCAATCTAAGATTAAAAGAAATTTTTGTGAATTAACGTCTTTTTTAATTGAATTTATGTGAATTTGTGTTTTCAAATGATGAGAAATTGGCTTTATTTTCTTACAAAGAAAATAAATAAAAGCAGTGTACTGATGATAGTTCATACATATGAATTATAGAGATCCGATGATTTCAAAAAAAAAAAAAAAATTAAGTTTACTTTTTTTAAAATTTTACGCAAAAGAAACATGCAGCACGATCAGAGGTTAAATTTATATCGAAATAACTTACATACGTTATAGAATGGATGGCTTGAAATTAAAACAATTACAACCTACACTTTTTCATTTAAAACGCTCTTCACATTTACTACTTTATAAATTAAAATATTCGTGATTTTGGGAAAAAGGAAGTTTTGTTAAATACAAATTCACATAAATTCAAGCCAAAATTTCAAAACGGGTTACTTTCAAAGAGCTTTCTCTCTGAAAAGTTCAAAAAGAGCAATTCCTACATCATCATCAGGTAGAGAAAGCGCGCCAATTACAATTTTGAGTAACGTCAATTACTGGGTGGAGTTCCAACTCGCTCGTGATTCTAGTGAGTCACTCTTTGCCTTAGAGGTCCGTTTGCAGGAAAAGCCCACGGAATAAATTATGCGTTTTCATTACCATGAGTCGCGAACTGATCGAGTTAGATTATGAGCATCATCTTCTGAGAAATATATGAATTGATTCCATTTTTACAGTCTAATGCTACCCATGTTGTTTAAAATACAGAACACAAAAATCTCATGAAAATATAAAAGAATAACACCATTCTGCAGTTTTGAATTCTTTTTAATCATTTAATAAAAGGCAGAAAAATTTTCGAACATTAAACTTTTATATTAACATGTGAAGTATTCATTATTTATAATCATCTCATTTTTCTCTAATTGTAACATTAAGAAATTTTCTAACTTTAAGAAATCAGTGCTATTTCATGAAATCAAAATACTTTCATCAAACAGAACAAACATATTCATTTTGCTTTTTTAGGAATCTTATTTCAACATATTTGATGATACTGATAAGTTCTTAAGCAAGATTTTTAATAGGAACATAAATAATATTGTAACAAAGTTTCTAAAATTAATTCTAAAATTTTGCCTCGTCGTTTTACAGAGTTAATAATCGTTTGATTTTACATTTTGTTTTTTCCCTTTTTTATATTTAAATAAGGTTTTTTTCTGCTAATAGTTACGAAAAAAGCATTTCAAAAGTTTTAAAATGAACTATTATCACTGTTATAAATAATTCAGTTGCCTTCCTTCATTATTTTGTTTAATACTCACGAGCTTATTTACAGAGAAAATAACGAAAACGGAAAATAAGTGAGCAAATCCTGACAAACGGCATCTTAAAGATATTTTTATAAGCTCCACCCCCTTCACCTTGCAGCATAACTGAATTGGATGTTTCGGTGATATCTCGGGAAACGCGATTCAATATTTATTCAGTCTCGCATTTTCCTTTTATTCTGTGCAACCTGCTATTAAAAAGAAAAGAAAAAAAAGACGAAGAAGAAGAAGTAACGCGAATAAGAGAATCAATTCTTAATAAATCAAATACGTATGTTTCATTACTAATGCATATCGTCAGAAATCTGATATATAATAAATTCCAAGAAATACGAAAATCAATGCGTATCATTCTTTTTCACAATTTTTTGTCGCGACTACCGATACTTATAACTTTCTTCAAAACCTTAAGTCATTTAAATTTTATGTCATTTAATATGAAAGAAACTAAAAATAATTAATCACAACATAACAGATTACGTAATTAAAACGATCGTTTTACTTTAAACAACTAATAACATTCAAAGCCTTGCAACTCTACTTAAATTTTTACGCAAGTGCTCAAAAGACATGCGCAGATTTGAATGCATACCTGGAGACCGTTTCAATTTCAGTGGAGTTCACAGTTAAAAAGTAAATTAAAATCGATCGTTAAAACAAATCACAGTTTGCATCTATAAAACTAAACTAGTTAAAAAGCAAATTATTCTTCGGAAATAAGCATCAAGCGTATCAATAATCTATTTTATATAAACGGTAAAATAAAGATGAATCAAAAACACACTATAAAACAAAAAAGGAAGCAAAAATTTAAAAAATATCCACCTAGAAATACTCATACAGAATACTTACGCTGAAAGATACGACAGCGATTTCCGTTGTTAATGAGAGAAACCGGCTCGCATGGCTTTCCTCTTACGAAACCAGCAGAAATAAAATATTATGATTTTCCTTCTCAATATATTGGATGAACACCTCAAACTTGCCTCATCGACAGCAGAACAAACACTCATTGGTTCGAGCTAAAAATCGGTTGGGAGAGAGTGTTATCGACCAAAATGCTCACCTTTCCAGCAAGTTGAAGGTTTGAACCGAGAATTTACGCGCAGGAAGACCACAAGCTGCGTAGCCCAATGACGATTCTTCAAGCAAACCTTCTGACTGCGGATACGGTTTATCTCGATGCCTGTGACGTACACTACATTGTTTCGTAGTTCGGGTTCTCATCTGCGCCTGCGCACGGAACAGGTAATAGCAGGGTTTAGTCATTGGGCGCCAAGATCCTGAGGTTCCTTTTTCATTTTATGTATTATGATTATTATACTTTTATGTTTTTTTTTCTTTTCCTTTCTTTATTACTGCTATTACTCGGGCTTTTTTTTTTCTTTTTCTGTCACCTTATTTCTTCTTGCATCTGCCTTAGTTCACACTATCATTTTCCTCAAAAGATAGATATTCGATCCTCTTAAACAAAAATCCAGGCGCTCAGTGTTGCTCATATGTGTTTATTTTCCATTTGGGTTTACGGTGTTATAAAATCTGTTTCGACTCGTATGCGGAAGTCCGAAATTTTAAAATGTCTGTATCATCAGCGCCATTGAAACGCTCGCTTCATTTAGGAGAAAAAAAATTATACAGGTACTTCACAGAATTCTTCTTATTTAATATCAATCGAAGTTTCATTTGTTAAAAAGGCGAAAAACATTACACGTGCGAAAGGCACTGGAAAAGGTTATACACTTTTTATTAAAATCGATTTCAAGGAAAATTTATTGATTAACGTGTTGTAGTCAAACAGACGGAAAAATAATTCATCATTACTTTATACACAAATGATGATTTTCATTTGTTTGATAATAGTTTTTTTAAAAATTATTTGAGCTTGTGAAAGATCTATATAAAATGAAAAATTACCAAAATGAGTTCTGTTTCCTGATTTCGGAATTGGAAAAAAAAAAAAAAAAAAAAAAGAGTCCAGGTAAGAATAGATTGCGAAATCTTTCAGGCAATTCCCATCATCGGATTTTTTCATTCTCTTGTCGAAAAGAATTCGTTAATTTTAAACAATGAAGAACCATCTGTAAGTTTTCCAATCACGTAACATAATTAGAAAAAATTAAAAAACATTCGCTTCAATAAACATTTATAATTCAATGAGAATTTTATGAATTTATTGTAGAGCAAAAGAATGAATTTTCATCTCTCTGTGTGTTTATTAAATCTATAAAATACAACGAACGATTTGATTTGGCAAACTGATGGGTAATATCTGAATTCTATGTGTTGAAATGTTTATAACTTCCACCAAAGAACAAGTACCATTTATTATGAAATTTCTTCTGCATAAAGGTTTAAATTTCCTTTCTTCTAAAAAAATTCCTAATATTAAAATAACTTTTACAGTAAACTTTTTAAAAAGATTTCTTCAAAAAAGTTTTCATGTATGCTAAATTTCCTATATTATAACATCTCTTTTATAGATATATCTGAATTTCCAAGATAGTCAAATATAGCAAGCACAACTACATATTTTTATACAAATATATCCAGGATTATTTTGAAGCTCCAATTTTTAATGTTTGACTCGCCAAATTATATATCTTCTTATGTTCCTAAAAAATGCCAGATTCATTTCCTTTACTAACATACGAATGTTTCTAGAAATAAATTGGGCATTTTTTTTTGTCTAATTCATATCGATAAATTGAAGTTCTGAATTTGATCTCGAAAATATTACTACGAAATGCAATTGTATCAATTGAAAGTATGATTATAAAATATTCAGATATCGTTACTCTGAATTAAGAATGGTGAAAAAATTCAACTTTGTGTTTTCAACAATCAACAAAAAATTTATGCAATATTTAGTTTTTAAAAAGAAAATCTGAAACATTTATTTATTTATTTTAATTTTTGATTCTGAAAGCATTTAAAAAAATTCAGTTCGTTTATTGATTTCACTGAATGTAAGCGTTTAATTTTGAAACGTGTTGAAACTGATAATTCTAATTCAGTGAAAATCAATTTGATATTCAATGATTCAGTTTGAACTAATTTTTAAGGCTTTGAAAAAAATTAATATTCAGTTCTAAGTTCGAGAAAGTATGAAACGCAAATTGTTGAGCATAACTTTTTTAGTTCAATTTATAACAGCTGTCGTAAGAGTTTTAATGCGAAAGAGAGATTTTATTTCAACAAAGCTGTATATTATCGTTTGGCCTTGTTAGAAATTAAAAAAACGCATCAATAATAATATGCATTTGATTTTGAATATTATTCTTTTAAAAAATTTTTAGAGGTACCTCATTTCACAATCTCTTTCACGTGAATTTATTCATTAATATTTTATGTCGATATTAGCAGTGATAAGTAAGAAAAAAAAATAAAAAAATTCTTTATATATATATATATATATATGTGTGTGTGTGTGTGTGTGTGTGTGTGTGTGTAGGTATTTTAGAATTTGAATTTTGAAACCTTTATTTATTTAATTAAATTTTGTTAAGATTAAGCAATGTTTATTGTTGTTGTTTTTCATAAACTTCCCTAACCATCGAATTCAGTACCAAAATATTTATATTTTGCCGTATAAATTTCTAACTACTATCAAAAATTTGTATTTTAAAGTTAGCATTTTTATCTCTTGTTTTTTTTCATAATCTTTCTTATTTAATTTGGTAGATTATTTTGATCTAATAATCTCCAGTTTCCAAGAGAAGGACTGTTTCCTGGCACTCATTTTGAACATGAGCAATCATTCATTAATATAAGCACACAATAATACTGCCATTTATGCTAAAATCCTGAAAATTGAATCATGCTGTCCTTTAATATACATATGAATGCCAATAAATGATCACATTTGTGGTCACAGTGAAATTATACATGGTTGCTTTATCACATAATAGAAATAATTTTTCTTACAATTGTTATCAATGATTTCAACGGTTTTATATTTCTACATTCCAAATACATTTTATAGTTTTTTTATATTTTTATAGTTTCATATTTTTTGATCATTACGTTGCAAAAACATGTCTGTATTTCAATCGATTCTACAGAATAAGTTTTATTCGAGACTAAGAACAACAATTTGTATTTTTTTTCTAATTATATTACAATTTTAATTTTGAAAACGAAAGTCATAAGTTTGGTGCGAGATTAAATTGAAATCGAAAGTGAGGTATTTTCATACTGAAATTCAAGTAGAAGATGTTTTTCTGTTTTCCACTCTTGGCTGAAATCGTTTAGAACTATTAGCATTCCCTCAATGAAATTAATCAGTTTTTGAATTTCGATCAGATTATTGAGTAAAATTTGAATAATACTAACACCAAATTAATGAATACAAAATACACACTGGAAGGTATTTTCTTTCACTGTATTGTTATAATCGATGATTCATTTTTATTTTTTTTATTTTTGATTTCAAGCAAGTTTCAAT
Organism: Argiope aurantia; assembly: GCA_026543865.1. NCBI lineage: Eukaryota > Metazoa > Arthropoda > Arachnida > Araneae > Araneidae > Argiope > Argiope aurantia. The sequence continues at coordinate 879,435 of JAPMOR010038835.1, read as the reverse complement.
AGAATTCATAGTATTTACAGAAAGTTTTGAAAACTCTACTAAAGATTTTTCAAAATTTTAAATCTCTAGATTTATCTTCGAATAAAATTACACAACGATCTATGAAATTTTATGAGCTAAAAGTTAAAATTATCAGAAGTTAAACACTTTTTAAACTTGTTTAGTAATAACAATCTACATTAAATTATTCATGCTCTTTTAAACCAGAAAATTCCATTATTGTAAAAGTCAATTTTCATTAAAAAACTGAATCAGTACAAATTCGGGTATCTTTAAAAGACATTTACCGGCATAGCTTCACTGAAAAGTCCCAGACCTGTCTGTCCCAATGTTCACTTACGTGGAATGTAATTTCATGCTTAATTTATAACCTACTGACAATTACCAAAATCGAACTATAATTCACTCTCCTACGGGGTTATAATGGCACAAAATTACTTCAAAAGCGAAAAAGTCGAGTTATATAAATAATGAAAAAAATTACCAATATATTTCAAGGGGAGAAAATCGGGGCTTTTATTAAAAAAAAGGTGTAATCTTTCACATACGTGTCACACAAATATCGGGACATTTCTCGAAAAAGATCTGCGCAAATCGATATTACGTCCGGGCAGGTGTTTCGCGTGTAAAAGGTGGAGGTAGGGGTAGAGAGAGAGAGAGAGGAGTCCAGGGGACACACCCTATTTCGCTGGATTTTTTTATTTACTTTCTTTATAGTCTTCCTGGCATTAATTCTTTCGTTGAAATTTTTTTTTTTTTTTCCACACGAGTTTAGTTCGAACGGATCTTTAATCTCTGATGTTCCGTCCTAAAGTATTTTAGACCCCACGTGACCTGATCGATATGGCTGACCCAATGAAATTCCGGGATTCCGACTTTCAGGAAATTTAGAAGTTTTATTCGTCGAGAAGACTGGAATTGACGGTTTCGGTGCATGAGACGAATGTTTTCTTTTCTCTTTTTTCTTTTTGAATTTAGTGATTTTTAGACGCTTATAGGAATACATTTTCAAACGATACTTTTTCTTTTTAAGTGTTTTGTGAAATTTTTATTTTATACTAATAATAAGGAGTCCCATAAAACAAAATTTTGAAAACAAAATGCTATTTTCACATATAAATAAATTATGCTAAATATTGAATAAATATGTTCCTAGACTTTAGTATATGCATTTGAAACTAGCAACTATATAATAAGTAGAAAAACTTTCGGTTTTTGTAGTAGCTAGTCTGGAAATCGAGTAACTGAAGCTTTTTGGTCTACACAATGTTATTTTCTTCTATGAGAATCGATGTATTATGTTTTATTTGCATTTTAAACCTACTCCTAAATTTGAAATGTAAACGTTGACCAACACAAAATTTTATTACAAGATTTCTTTTAGTACCGCAAGTGAAAAATGACTTTTATTTAAAAATGATGTGTACATATAAAAATATAAATATTAATTAAATGTATACATTGCGCGGAAAATAAATATCTCATCTTATATTAATTTGGATATTCGTGGTAACAAAAGTATATGTCCCACACTAATCAATAATGACATTTTCGAATTATGAGTAATTTATTTGTTAAATACAGAGAAAGGATGCAATGATTAAAAACCAAAGATATAATCAATGTAATTGTAAAAAAAAAAAAAAAATTGATGAGGAAATGAAGTGAAAAGGGGATACTTTTACCAATTTAAGACTTAGAGTACGTGTTTTAAATTGAAACACTTTCCATGACTATCTCTGGTTAATTTGTTATTGTTATCTGGTTAACTATAACTTAATTTTCGAAATTTATAAAGCTATGCAACTTATCATTAATAGTTGTTGTTACATTCCTTTCAAAACGAGAAAAACAAATCGAAACAAATCACAGGAAAAGGAGATATTCCCTTTAACGTTTTAAAAAACTTGTTTTGATTGAATATGCATAAAATAAACAGTTTAGGAAAGCTTTTTATTGTTGGTTTTCTCTGACTTAGAAATGTTTATTTATTGTAGCAATCCATTCTCACAGAAGACGCGTCTACAGACATGACGTTAAGAAAAAGCACTTTTTAGTGGTTTCAGCTGTTATATAAAAGAAAAACATAAAATTCCGTTTGGTTGAAACAATGGATACCGATATACATGAGGTTCCAGTAAAATAAAATTATTTTGCTTTTGATCAAAGAATGAAATAAATTACTTCGTCGTTTTCCAACTACTTTTTTGTAAACTATTTTTTGATGACACTAATTCATAATTTAAACAGATTTGAAACGTTATGAACAACTTTTTTAATCTACTACCTCAGCATTCATTTACCTTTCCTGTATGTTCTAACCGAGTATTTAGGACGATTCAATTTACCATTAATTAAATTTAATGAGCTTTGGGAACCAATTCTTCAAAAGTAATGCAGAATATTTAAAAATAAATGGTTTTCATTTCTTGAATACAAAGATGCGTGCAAGAAAAAACTGCTGACAAATTCTAAACTATTCTAAAAAATTCAATATGTGTAACAGAAAATACCAAGATAGGGATTTTTTTATATATAAATGAATGATCAGTCACAAAAAATTATGCAAGATGCCAATGTAATGGAAAATGCAAGTACCTAACCAAAAGAAAGAGAAATCTGTAAATTAAAATTCCTAAGAAAGCTTGAAGAGCAAATAATGGGATTGAAATTTCAGCAAAAGATCAAAAATTAAATGCTTCTTCAATAATTTATTTTAGAGTACCTAGAGTTCATGCTAGAAGCTTGTGGCACACCCTGAGCTCTAAAACAGTTAAAGAAAAAAAAATCTGAATTTTTCACAGTTTCATAATTTTAACTTCCCATGCTTCTCGTTAATGAACATAATCTCATATTATAAAAATATAATAAATCGGTTCGCAGAACTTCTAAATGCTGCAGTAGAAACGAAGAATAACGCACAAAAAATGCATTTCAAATCAAATGTTTCCGTAAAAAGCAATGATGACAACATTCCACATATCCTACGACATGGCTATTCTAAACTATGTTGTTATTGATCATTGCTGAAGTTCTTTTTTTTATTAAATGAAAGATAAATATCCAATCAATTTCACAAATTTTCCGTTCGATTCTGTAGCCATTACTTCTTCGGTATCCTTGAGAAAAACTTCTGCAATAAATCCCTTCTCTTGAAGAATCTTCAGTCCACTTCTTATAGCACAGGAGAAACCACGGAGCTGAAACGTAATCCGTGAATTCTTCCAGTGCCATTAAAAGTAAACTGAGAAGATGGAGTGGAATTCATCAGGATGGATGGATGAATGAAGTGGAATTCATCAGGAGGATGGATTTATTGGTAGGCTAGGAGTTCTGTTTTCTTTTCCCTTCAGTACGATATGCTTGAAACCAGTTGGGAATGCTGCTACTCAACGTTAATGGTTCGTTTGACGACTTAAGACAATTATTTTCATTCGATGGAATGAACTGGTACTGAACACAAATAACAGTCACAAATCCATGGAGGGAAAAAATACAGAAAATTCGAGAATGACCTTTAAACAAAATATCAGAGTTGCTGCAAACACCAGATATTAAAGTAAATTAAAAAGAAAAACCTCTAGAACATACAGGTAGGCATTTCGTGCGGAGAGGCAATTTTTAAATACCAATGAAAACTTTTAATATATCTAATAAAATATATTAGCTTATGAAAGTACTTTTATTTTGAAGAAAAGAGAGAAATGATATAAAAATGAAAATATTGAAGACATAAAGTTTGACTTGACGTTTATTTTTAAATATACTTTAGAAACCACAGATAAGTTAACACGTTAGGAGAAAATTTAAACTTACATATTTTTTACAAATTTAAAAAAGTGAAAATGTAAATGATATGAAATATATTAATCGGAAATAATGAGAAGATAGGCTTCCGATGTTTAAAAACTAATATTATCGATTCTTCATTTCACACAACAATCTAAAAACTTACTAGTAAGCCCAATTTTCCCTTTTATGTGAAAAGCTTGTTTGTTTAGGTATATTTGAGAATGAAAGAACCATGAATCTTAAAACATCCAGCATCAAAGCATAGTTCGGAGCAAAAAGATTTCATTATAAAAGATGAAATCAATATACGGATATTACTCAGTATTTCAAGTTAGACAATGGTAAGTAAATGATTCATGCTCGAAAAATGGAAAATGACAGCTTCACTATTTCAGCATCTTAACACATCGAATAAAAGAAAAGTTTGCGCAAGAACAGTTGCCAAGTTTGATGTAAATAAGGAATCATAAGTTAATCGTTATTAGTAAAGCGCATGATATATCATAAATTGAATCAAGAATTTTTTTAAAAAAATTGAGTTAAGTCATATTTCAGCATTTTAGATTCAGACGTGATTATGAAAAACTGTGAACTGCAAACAATGAGCTACCGGTTATAGTAGCTAAGGCATCTTTCAGTCCTGAAATCAAAACAGTAAATAAGTTTGTAATCATATAGCTACAAAGAGGTACGCGGTCGTTTAATTTGAGTTAATTATAAGAAATTACAGACAAACTTTAAGCCATAATAATTCTAATAGGTACGAGGAGCTAATGTTTAATCAACACGCTCAACAGGCAGGACCGAAACAACTATTCCAAGGGTGATGAATAACTACTAACACATGCGGTTTTCTATAAAGCAGATATTTGCAACAGGTAGGATAAATAAAGCCTATCTTTTTCTTAAGTTAAGAGTAATATTAAAGTCGTGAAAGGATCGAGCAATGGTAAGTCAAAGTCAGTGCCGCCAAAGCTGCTGGCGAACACGCGGCAACCTTGTTGCAGAAGCAGCCGCCAATCCACCTGTGTGCTGAAGGGAGAGAGGGAAGGTAAAATAACTGCTCACTAACCTGATCAGTTCTCTTTTAGAACTGCTTCCCCGAGGCGCTGTCTTGCCTTCTGGCACTGGAGCTTCTTAAAAGATGGGAAAACGAGCGGAACGGAGATTTGGGGTTCTTCGACCCAGAGAATCCTTCTGGCCATCCCGCACGGGGTTTCACGGCCAACCTTTCGCCGTGGCGTTTCAGGTAGCTTTGGCGGCGGGTTCCAGCTCGGTTCTGGGCGGCAGAACACACTCACTTTTTCCCCACGGTTTGGGTTGACTGCCTGTGATGCCAGGAACCACCCTCCACTGAACAGTCTTTTTCCAAGGAAGGCCACAAAAACCGACAGTCTTAACAACTGTCACGTAACAGAAAAATGCTTTTGGGAGTCCTCCTTTTTGGAAGGGGGAGGGAAGGATTTTTTTTTTTTTTTTTTTTGCTGGCTTTTTTTCTTTTTTTTTTTTTTTTTGCCTCTTCCAATCCTTTTTTTTTCCGACTGTTGTTGTTGTTGTTGCGCTGTTTGATTTGCGATTCGCTAGAGTGCGCTTTGCAACGTCCCCTCCCCTCAAGTGCTTGCTTCACTTGTAATGATGATCCAGGTAAGTGCTCTTCTCCATTCATTTTGAAGGATAGAGACTGGATCTTTTTCTCTGGCACAGAAGGTAGCGAACCATAACGACTCAAGTTTTTCCGATTCTTTTTATTTTTATTTTTATGACTACTTTTTTTTTAAATTCGAAAATAGTTAGGGGATTAAGAAAAGTAACGAAGCCGTGTAGAAGTGGCAACATTTTAAGATTGACGAACTGATTATGCGTTTGTCGTTCGCGGTTGAAATCTTCTGCAGAGTGTGAAGTAAACAAGCAAATAAAAACTAGAGCGTACAAGTACAACAAACTCTTGATAAGTTTGTAAATCGTTCACCCGCTTCGTTGCTAGCTGACACCGGGAAAGGCCGGACTGGCCTGATATGCAAAGGAAATTTCTTTTTGGTCCTGTCCGAAACTGCGAAGCGTAATAGGTCAATAAACTTTGAATACTAACCAACATTGGAATATACAACCATTACTTACCTTTTCTGCTTCCGATCCGCTAAATGGCAAACATTATGTAATGTGAAATGAAACCGATATAAGGGAATTTTAAAATTATTTTGCAAGCCAAACGTTTGTGTAAGAAAAAAAAAAAATGTCATGTTTTAGTTACAGTGTAAACTTTTTGTGGTTAATACAAAGTATATTAAATCTTATTTTGTCACATTAAAAAAGACATTTAACAAACCAATTGAAATATAAAGATAATTTGTTACAATTTTTCTAAGAAAGGAAGATTTTCTATTTATTGTTGTGTTTGCTAAATTATATTTTTCTTTGAATTTTGAAAATTTCCCAAATTGTGATGAAGAATCACGATTTGGGAAATTTTTAGTTAGTTTATTACTAATTTAAAATCACGATTATGACAATTTTACGTTAGTTTATTTCTAATTAAAAATATCGATTAGGGGCATTTTTAGTTAGTTTATTACCTAATGATTGTGAAAAATCTATTAAGTAATAAACTAACGACTTTCCTATAAGATTTTCATTCACTTTTTTTTTTTTTTTTTTTAACAAATATCGTTCGAATTTTGTCTAATCGAAAAATCTCTGAGAGAAAGACCTTACCAGCCTCAATCAAATTATCTTTTTTAGAAACTTCAAAAATAAATTTTAATAATTAATATTGAAGTTAATAAAATACCTTTTATTTAGGAATTTTCATAAAATTATATAGTAACTCTCTTTAGAGATTTTATGGAAGAACAGATTGAAGTAATTCATTACTTTAAGATAGTGGAATTTATATTTAATTTGCTGTGAAAAAATAGAAACTAAATCAATCATCTGATCATGAGATAAAGGACTAGATAATAAAAAAGAAAAGAACTTGAAAGTTTACTTACCTTTGAGATGAAGATAAATTCAGCCTTTCTTGAGTTTGACAGATCATCTTACAAGTAGCATGGAATAAATTCAAATTAGTTTTGCGACTTTACTGGTAATAAATTAGAGATTTTAAAATGTATTTTTCTTTGCATTTATGGTCTAGAAATTTAAGCTGTCATTTTCAGATGACTTCGAAAATGTATGCCACATGAACGCATTTCCGTTTCTTGTCCTACTTTTAGTTCGATTGAAAATTATAGTAATGGATTAAATTTGTTTTTGTTTTTCTAATTTTTTATTATCGCCATATATCATTCTATGCACAACGATTATCTCAAGGCAAAATGTCTTTGACCTGAACATTTTTTTCGAAAACGAAAGACAGAATATCATTATTAAAGAAGAAACATAGATAAAGTAATGTATTTAATAAAGAAAACAGAACTGATGACTTGATTGTATTAAGGAAATTCTCATCGTTTTAGCTTTAATTCTTTTTTTTCTTTTTTTTTTTTGCTTATCTGTAACAGGACGGAAGCTGTGCCTGTTTTTTGTTCTTATGACACATGTATCAATCTTTCGTTACCTATGAAAGGCTAAGCTGAATTAACCTGTTTGGAATTTAATCCATTTTGAGAAACTTAAACAATAGTTGACCTTAATTCTTTCTTATTTTTTTTATTGAGTTTGATGAAATGTATGTGGAATGGATTCATCGACACATATGCAATTAAACACGTCATACCTGCTTTTTGAAGAGTAATTTTGCTGTAAATTAATAATAAAAAATTACTTTGCTTTCCTGGGGGAAATAAAAATTCATAATGACTTTTATTTGTATATATTTACTTAAAAATAACACATCTTAACTGATATTTAATAAAGGACTAATGATTCATTGCAAGGGGGAAAAAAGGAATTAATTTAAATAAATAAACTGTCGCATTTCTTTAACACTTTCGATTAACACGGTGATGCCTTCGGAATTCGAATAATAAATATTCTTGATTGCAAGGAATTAAACCAGTTCATAAGATCTTATTATATTGTACAAATTTCTACAGTTAGATTAGCTAAGGGTTTTTTAATTCTTAAAATTATCTGCAGAAAAGAAGGAAACTTTTTCGAATTTAGGTTAGAATGCATAGTTTGCAAATTGCTTGGTGCAGGAATTAAAAATTATTGCTAAATTAATTTTCAAATGATATGCTTAGGAACCTATTTTTAAACTTACGATTCAGTATTTGTGTATAAAACGTGTCTTTTGAAAGTTAAATTCATACTAATTTGGAGTTAATTCCACAACTTTTCCACACGGTTTTTCTTCCTTTGAACTCGAAATGTCATATCATATCTCGGAAAAAAGAAATTTCTTAATAATAGTAATCAATAAACGATAAGCATACCTTGATGTAAATATTTACTTCATTCTTTGGTATAAAATTCGGTTTCCAACTTTAAAAATAAACGCACATGAGTATACTGTAGTTGTTGCCTAACATAGTGAATGGATTTCTCATTAATTTTAACAGACATCTGTATATACCAGCAACTGTATTTTATTGTTGGACATAATGACGCATTCAGTGGGGCTTTCAGTTAGCCATAGGATATATCCAATGATCTTGGAATTTTTTTACCGGTTGGTACTAAAATATTCAACCATTGAACGAAGAAACAATAGGTGCCTGTCATACTAATAATTTATCTAACAACTACACTCCGTGCCAATTGTTTCGTCATGAAAGTTGACCCCCCCCACCTTCTTTTTTTTTCTACTTTAAATGCGTTAGGATTTTACGACTACCTCTATACTTTGAGCTCCAGTAAAATATGATTTACTGCCACAGAAACGGGCCAATTTTTAAAACACTGAGGATGACGTTATGTATATGTTTATTCGGACATTCAGATAATTCTTTGAAAACAAACTCCAGTCAGGTCAAAAGTTCACTCACAATTCTAGTGCTATTTTCATGCGACGAGTAGTTAAATAGGTCACACCATATATTGTCGCAGCTTATCGGAATTTTCATCAACAAATAGCGTTCAGATTAACAAATTGTATATAAAAAATGAACACTATAAACAGATATATAAGAATTAATTTGTAATTTGCGAACTCTCAAATAAATCGTTTGGGTAATAAAAAATAATCTATTAAAATTTCGAAAGCAGTTTTAACATATTAATTCTAAAAAAAAAATTAAATGTGAATTCGATATTTCAGCAATCAAAAACTAAGTCAATATAAAGAAAATAGTATGATTCCCCCCCCCCGAAACATTTTACCAACAAATTCCTAATCGTTTCCATTCTCTGTTTGTTTAATAATGCGTTAAATGCTAGTGAACCATAAACAGTGAGTCAGTTCTCAGGAAATTCTTACAAAACCTGAAGATTTGAACGTGGAAAAATGCCGATACTTGTTAAACAGGTATTATCATTCATTACTGGTAAAATTAGCGAATAAATGCATTTTTTAAATCTTATAACAGGAATATTTATCATTTCTTTTTTTCTTTAAATCGAAACCTGAAAACACTAATAGACATTCCAAATCCAATTATAAACGCAACAACTATTTAAACTTTTACAAAACAAGATCTTTTTCCATTTTAAGAAAATATGATAGGCATAACAAAAAAGAAAAGTATTTCTTAAGATTTCATTATTTTTGCTTACCTTAATTAGGTAATCCATATATGATTACTAATTTCTTTAATCATTAAATGAAATCGTCGGTTTTCTCACCTTTAAAAAGGTAATCCATTTCTGATAAATTATTAAGAAATAAATTACAAATTTTAGAGAATATTTCATTAAAAAACTGACTGTTCCTACCTCTTTTAGGTAATCCACACATTTTTTATATGCTACAGTATAATTTTATGAAAAAAGCTAAACGTGTCTTACTTTTTACGCACTGTGACCATAATTAATAATTTTTTAAAGCAACCATTATTATAATAATTTTCTTAATAAATACAATGGTAACTTACCTTTAAGTATTAGATCATACATTTAACAAATTTCATTAGAAAGATTTCTAGAATGCTTTGTTATAAGAACTACTGAATGATCTATAACTTCTACAATTTTTTGCCATTTTTTTCAAAGCTATTTTGTGAAAACATAGACTGATGTTAATCGTGTTGTATAATTTTAAAATTAAAAAGTTTTTAATTATACAAAATGTTCGAAATCTTAAAATTTCGTATTTTATTGCCTTACATTACAAAAACCCTTCAATAACACATTATATTTCATTTTATTTTCCTGTTAACAACATAGTTTTAAAAGACTAATATTTATATTGGAATATATATTCACGATAAAGGTTTGCATACTAATTTTAAATAAAAAATTAAATTTCTACTAAATATTGTAATCTAAAAGAATAAAGAAATTTTAATTCTTACCTGCAAAACAACAGCAACAGGTTCTGTCACAATTAAGTTCTTGATCTGAATTTCTGAATAAAAATACTCCTGTTGAATATATATTTTTCATTTCAAGAAAATCTCTTTTTGCATCACATTTAACCAGTTGGGAATTTCTAAATTAGTTGTAGTTTCATAGATAGAGAAATAAGTACCCACTGGGGTATCAGACCTTTCACTTACAACTTCATAGAAATTTTATCAGAGAATGCGAAGCTCATGAATGATGAGAAATCAGAAACAAAATTAATGTTTTCTTTAGACAATTTGTCAGTTTTTGTGCACTTTTTAATACCTGTTGCACACACTAAAATAGATGTATACCAAATGCTTGGAACTAGTGATTAAAATAAATCATAAAGAATGATCGAAATAGTTTCTATTTATGCTTAAAGATTAAAATAAATTCTAGAAAGCGATCGAAATAATTTTCTGAACCAAACGATAAAAATAAATTCTACAAAGCGATCGAAATAATTTTCTGAACCAAACAATAAAAATAAATTATACAAAGCAATCGAAATAATTTCTGAACCAAACGATAAAAATAAATTCTACAGAGCATTCGAAATAATTTTTGAATCAAACAATTAAAATAAATTCAACTAAGCAATCGAAATAACTTTTGAACCAAACGATTAAAATAAAATTTTCTTGGATGAAAACAACAAAATGAAGTACAAAATAAGTTGCTTCAAATGAACGGAAAGTAGCGAATGCCTGATGCGATCTACCGAGTCGCAGCGAACAAGTTTATAAATACAAATTTACTACGTTAGCGTATTAATTTCTCAAAAAAGGAATGGCTACTTGTTCGAAGAGGAAAAGAAAACACCAATCTATCTGTCTATCTTTCTCTATAAATTAATGATAAAAGGAGAACTACTATACTGTGGAGAAGGTTGGCTGGGAGATGCAATGGAAAAAAACCTTCTACCATAACTGTGTGAATGCCTGTTTTGAGATGACCGAAAAGTGGTCGATGTTAAAGCAGTCACTGAAGCGTGACTCAACAGTGTGAGGTCACAGTCAAGGTCAAAATGCTCGGAGGGACGAAAATATAGAATCCCCTTTTACTTTCTCTATAACAAGATTTGATCTTCGGAAAATCCTCCCCCGCTCCATCACTTACCTGAGCTTTTCACTTACCTGACCACTTGAAGTAAATGACGATAAATACTCATCAGTTTGTGTCCAGACTGCACTTAATGTTTATGATTGGCGCTGTTAAATAAAAGACAATTGGTGGAACAAATGACAGTATCTAAGCATGTTTTACGTAAATATTTTCATTCTTTATTTTTCTGACGGTTTTTATTTTCCAGAAAGTTGCCCGTCGTTGTATTTGTGTTTCGAATATTTTAAACAATTGATTAAAAGTATTACCACATTTTTTGAAAAAAAAAAGACAAAAAAGTTTGCATGGAAATACAAAATATTTCAACAAAATTTCAAGTCACTATTAGGAAAATATATGAAAGATACTAGCAACATTTTTCTTCTCTTAACTTTAAATATAATGTAAGAAAAAGAAAATATTAATTGAAATATTGAAATTGTAACAAAAAAGGTTAGATATTTTTTTTTCATTTCATTCTTTAATTGAATATAAAAACCTAACAGTATAAAAATCAAATTAACTGGTATAAAATCTTTATGAAATAAATAAGAGGAAAAAAGAACATTCAACTTAAAATCGAAAATTCTGTTTATTACATTTTAGATGCAGCTGAAACATAAGATAAGAAACATGCATTTTCAAATTTAAATGTAATATTATAAAACAGTAATTAAGTTTTCATTACATTGTTATTGACATATTTAAATGATATATATTAAATAATGTCCATACGGAAGATAAATAAACATTAAATACATTAAGAGTGATTATTTTATCATTTCAGCCTTTTACATAAACATCACATTATCACTGAATTTTTAATATTTAGGAAGCTAAACCAAAATAATTTCTAAGTGTTTCTTAACTTATTTCAAAAGAAAAGAAGATAAATTCTCTGTAAAATATGCGAATATGACAAATTTACTAAAAGATTAAATTTAGTATTTCAATATTAAATCTTTTGGACTGTATAAAAATTAATAATGAACCTTTTATTTTAAACGTCATTGTGTAAAGTTCCTTCTATTACGGATTTGATTTCCTGTAAAGATTTATATAATGAATAGCCGTCGACAAAAGAGTAACAAATAATATCAACTTACCTTTTTCCAAGTTTTCAAAAAGTACTAACAATAACAATTTCGATAATATAATTAAAGTAGCACCTACCTCCATGTGGCTTGTTGCACTTCTGATGATTTTCGAAACAACATTCGACCCGAGGCAACCCAAAACTTGACTGATAGGCAAATGTTTGGCTGTACGTTTTTCTACCCCAGGGGATGAAAAAAAATATTCTTAGTCACAAATGTCTTGGCGACTGTTTATACTGAATGCGATAGACAGGATCAATTGTTGTTTTACCACCGTTCTCATTTTTATTTTTTGGCAAATCCTTCTTGCTCCACAGCTCAACCACGTCGGGTATGCTTCAGTTAATACTCCAGCATACTCTTTATCGGGAAGAACTAACTAGCACTATAATAGCTTAAGAAGTATGTCTACCATAAACATCAAAGAGGAAATGGTTACTTTTGTTTAGACATGAAGTTAATGGCAGTTTCCAAACCAACAGCTAAATAACCACCTGTTGATGACTTTCCGTTTCCAGAATAAGTGCTTTAAAGTCGAAAATTTGAGAGCAATGTACTCGGCCTTCTTAATTTAGTGTTGATGTACTTGGGCATCAAGCAACTCTTTCAAAGATGCTTTTTCTAACGACAAGTCAACCATGACCAGTTCGGAATTGTAAATTTTCAAGGTAGATAAATTAAACCTAACAATTACTTGGCCTTTTCAAAAACATGGAAGCTAAATTGCCTCCTTTTGAACATTCAAAGATCGATATTTTTAGAAAATGTTTCCGGTAGAATAGATAAAGTATTATTAAAAATAACCCATAACAGCTACTTCAGTTGAATCCCATTTTCACGTCTCCTTAATAGACAAAAGGTAATATAACAGTTAGATCCAATATGCAATTTATTGTAATATTTATAGCGAATTATCAGTAAACATCACAAACTGCAGGTATCTAAACAATTACTAAAAAGGTTTATTTGAAAGAGTTTACCTTTGATTGTAATATACACAATTAAAAAAACTATAATGGAAAATATTAATATGAACTAACCACACATTTATCAAATTAGATTACACAATTGCAGAGATTTCCGCTTATATGTCAGATCATGTGAATATCAAATTCCGGTAATTCATTAGTCTTTTATTGTTCACATCTTTCACACGCGCTTAATTTTGTCTTACAGTTCGTTATCACTTTTGCATACAATGGTAAAAATGGTTAATGGTATAGGAAAAGAATATTATTAAAAGGTAAAATAGAACTATTGAAAAATAAATTAAATACGTTCTTTTTTGATATTGTGAAATTTGTAAAATTTTAATTACTATAGTTTTTTAATCACATAGATTCATTTACTGATACATTATTCTGAAAGATTTGATACAGTTTTTATTTCTGTTCATTTTGATGCAATTGTTGTACCATCAAAGAATAAAGTTGTGATTCCATGAAAAGGCTTAGCTCATCTTTTTTAAATTCATAGCAGCGTTATTTTTATTGGAACAATTTCCTTTAAAAACTTTTTAATAACATTTAATAGTTTTTAGTCATGTGACATGATGTATGATATTCTTCTGAATATTCCTTTTTAAATAACCTTTGTGTAATAACATCATTTAAAAAATATGATAGTATCTATCGGCCCGAACACAATTTTTGAATTGAATCATGCTACGTGCATATGGAAAAAATAGTTCTAAATTCTTTAAAGAGGAGACTGTTGGATCTAGAGTTGCCAAATTTGAAACGCAGTTATTTCTTTGGTAGCAAGTACTCACTAACAAAGAACTTGTTAAAACTTCGATTAATTTTTTAATTAAAAGGTAGTTCTTCAGTTTTGGATTTGGAATTTTTTTTTCAGTCTTTTTATTTAGTTTCTACCTTCCAGGGAAACTTTGAGAGGAAACTGACCCGGATTTGCATTTCGCTTAGAGAAAAACCTGGAAAACCCATCCGTTGCCAAAATGCACGGCACGTTTTTTTTCTCTTTAATAACGCTGGTTAAAAACCCAGCCAGAGGATAGCCTTCTTCCTTCAGTTCATGCTTTCAGCCATGCCATACTATGTCATACCTCACAAGAACCCTGATAGGCTGTCATTTAAAATAAATGAGAGTTATAGAAACAAAATATTTTATTGTAATAAACTCCTTTATCTATTCAGGAATGCTTGTAATGTTATTGCATATATGCATTCTTCAAGATAATCTTAAGACAATCAGATTGAAGTTGAGATCAGTATATTATACAATCTTGAAAATTCGTAATGTAGACTATCACACTTCGTTAACGGAAGTTCATACTTAAGACACTTTATCGGAATCCAGTATGCTAAGTTCAGGATATCAAAGCAACAGAATTATAAAAAAAATATTAATTGAAATATCTAAAAAAGCTCAGAATTAAGCTTTGATATAGTCTCAAAATTTAAATAAGACGTATAAAAGAAAGAAAGAAAAAAAGATTGTTTAAAGTAGGCTGGAAGTTCATAAATATTGGAATTTGGTAAAACATTCATTTTATAATTAGGCAGACTCTTGAAAGAAAATTGACAATTTTAGGACACTTAATATAATATAATATAATGTTCAATATAAAATTGTTAATCAATTCAGTTGAAAATATTTAAAGAACTCACATTTATTAGAACGAATCAGTATCTCAGCTTATGATAATTTAAAAATAAAAATTGAAAATGTTTTTTAAATCTCAAATTAAACGATTTTTTTAACCAAAGCAATTTCTTTTTAATTAGTCTATACTATAGAATTGAGATTTAAAAATATTCCAAAGAAAATATATATGATCCGAGCTTTGGAGGATTTCTTGAAAATTTATCGAGTTAAACTTTATGTTAGAGCCATATATTTTTTTAATATAATTAACACAGCTATTTTTAAACCACTCTATATAATATTATAAATATCTAAAATTCATTGGTACGAAAAATCAGAGCGAAGTTTAACCCTAACATCCCTATTATATATCAAGACACGATTTCGACAGAAAAATAACATCTTGTATTCTTCAGAAAAACTGCAAATAAAATCACACCTCGCAAACAGGCCGTTAAAAAAATCATAAAAGGAACAATTAAAAATAAAAGGGAGACGAATCACACACCAATATCTCAACAGCAAAATTTCTCGATACATGGAGCTTTAAAATTTGAGGTTCAAGCGGAAAAAATTCTCCCAAGTAACCAATATGCACCTTCAAAATTCTGGTATAGAATGCAATAGCAGAAGCACAGGGAGATAATGATGCAACAATTGTTAAACTTCTTAGAGGCGCTGAAATATTTACTCTTATTTTGCACAACATTGCAAATCCTTGTATGATTAACTATATAGAAAAGCGAAGGCAAGCATAATTGAATCAAGCCTCACGGCTCGATAAGGCCGCCCTCCAGATCACTATCTTTTAGGAGATGTCTGTAATTGCGCTTCTATGCAAAGTCGCACAGCAATGCAGGGAAGTCAACTGAGTTGGGTGTGGTTTCCATCGCAATCGATGAAAGATCTCCCTCCTCGAGACTGAAATAAACCACGAAGTGCTTCATAAATATCTGATGAAGCCGTGCCAGCCGGACTCTTGGCGGATTCTCGTTCTATCCGAGAAAATTAAGATCCGTAATTGTGTCTGAGTTTGCAGACAGAAGTAGGTATTACAAAAGAAAGAAGCTTTACGCCAAATTTTTCTTCTAAGGCAGCTGCAGCATTTACTAAGCTCACATATCTTTAAATGTGAAATAATGAAAAGGTGAAATAAGTCTCATCACACCGACTTTCATTTAAAGAAAGAATTGTGATGACAAAGTCTCATCGAAATTTTAGGCAGCTGGTGCATTTACTAAGCTCACTTATCTTTAAATGTGAAATAAGTCTCATTTCACCGACTTTCTTTTAAAGAAACAATTGTGATGACAAAGTTTATTTTAAATTCTAAGCATCTGGATCATTTACTAAGCTCACAGATCTTTAAATAAAGAAAAGGTGAAATATGTCTTATCACACTGACTTTCATTTAAAGAAAGAATTGTGATGACTAAGTGTTTTTCTAAATTTAAGGTCGTTGTGGCGCTTTCTTCAAATTTAGGATAAAGAAAAAGTGATGCATGTCTCGTCACATTCATTTAAAGGCAAAGCACGCAGCACTGATATTGCTAATTGTTATTCTTTCAAAAGATTGGTTGAGGTATGTTCCTTTATAAATCAATTAGACACTTCCTGACTTCTTTTCGTTAAAAACAATGAAAGCTAAATCCTGAAGAATCACGATGGCATGCGAAAAGGCAAAGATGCTTTTAGAGCATTTTTTTTGTCTTTAAACTTACAAACATCTCTACAAGCATTCTGACTTAAGTTCTTACATTTTTTTTCTGTGAATCTTTTTAAAAACGAGACTTTTTAAAGCGAAATATTCAATAAAATTCTGCTTTATGCATAGAATAAGGGAAATCATGTACATTTTACTTTTTCATACCATTTAAGTCGAATTATTTTATACTCAAGAGTTGATTTCTAATCAGGGTTAAATCTGCAAGGAAAAAATCCTCACGATTAAATTACACAACTCTGTAAAACATAAAAGCAGGAAAAATGCTTCTATTGTTGACAACGTTTGTGTAGCTGTTCAGTCACGGATTATTTCATGCACACGTCGATTAAGGCATAGCATTAATAAAACGAAAACAATGGCAGATTAAGAAACACGAGTCTCTTCATAATGCAATCTGACATCCGTATTTGCTGACACCATTTATATCATAAACTTCGCCATGCAGATGAAATGCAAAATCTTCCGTGGAGTGAAATACAAGACAAGACAAATCTACCAGAACAACTGCATATCCAAGCATATTTTTAGTCTTCAGTTTAAAACAATGAAATGGTGGAACAGTGGTAATGGAGACTTTCACATTTTTAAGAGAAAACTTCCAAAGAGTAACTTCATTTACTTTTTTTTTTTCATGAATTCAAAATGCCACTTATATTTCTCATATTTTTCTCATTTTAATATTTTCAATAATAAAACGAGTTTTCATTACGTATTCGATAAAAAATCAGGTAATCGAAAACAGTTAATAGTTGGTTTTAAAAAAATCCTGTAATCGAAAACAGCTAATGGCTGGTGCAAAAAAAATCAGGTAATCGAAAACAGCTAATAGCTGGTGTAGAAAATCAGGTAATCGAAAACAGCTAATAACTGGTGTAAAAAATCAGGTAATCGAAAACAGCTAATAGCTGGTGTAAAAAATCAGGTAATCGAAAACAGCTAATAGCTGGTGTAAAAAATCAGGTAATCGAAAACAGCTAATAGCTAATAGCTAATAATTAACTTGAAATTAATATTAATAAACGGGGATACAAGGATATATCACTACAATTCAAAAAATATTATACAAGCATTGAAGATTTTTAACGCGTGTTTTTAATTGTCTCAAAATACTGTTCACTTTCTGTATAAGATGAAATTATAGAATAGAAAACGCTCCCTTTTCGAAAAGAAGAATCAAAATAACTTCTATATAATTTGTTACTTTTAGCCACAAGTACTAGCCAGTTCTATTTTATAATACTTTATTTAGTTACTTAAAAGAATTTTCGTATGTATAAATAGCTATAGTCAATTGTTTCATATTTTTGTGATATATCATTCTTATACTTAACGCGATTCATTCATCAACATCCAGATTCATCCCAGGTTCAAAAAATTACTCTTTCATAATGCAGCTATTGATTATTTCCGCTTCTTTATTGACTACTAGTTTGTCGCATCACTAAACGCAGAATATGCAGCAGCTAAACAAAACTGATAGCCAATGCAGCAATCTCTATGCTTAATATTTTTCATTGCGTATGTGTGATAACATTTCCAATGCAGTTTTCATAACGCAGCAATTAAAGTCTAATATTTTTAAATGCTTTAATTAAAAAATAGTGTTTAACAAACTAATGGTTTTACTTTTTAAACATATAATGAGGTATCTTCAGAAAAATACAGATATAAAAATAATCTTGAATTTTCAGCTTTGATCTGAATATAAGTAAAAGTATGCTGTATGCATGTTTCATATTTCATCCGAACCAAATTTTGCATGCTTAATATTTCAGACAAAAGGACAAATATTCTTAAAATTTAAAATTTAAAAATTTATCAACTATTCAATTAATTAGAAATGAATCAACACTTCGCTTTTTTTTCCTCAACAAAGAAAATTGATCTATAAAAATATTTTTAAGCTGCCTGAAATTTCAAAAATGTATCCTTTCAACAATATAAATTTCATTTCTGAATAGCATTTCTTTAATTTGCTATTCATTTTTAAAAAGCTTAAACGCATTAAAATTAGCGTCAACTTTGAACCAATATACCGCTTTTTAAAAATTTCTACTTTATTTTCATGCATAATTTTCTACCAGACTTTTATTTGTTTCAGAGTAGTTCAAATGCCTATGCCTTTGCTTATAATGCCTAAAAGCAAGCATAAGTTTATCGCTGAAACGGAGGCAACAAAGGTGAAGTTCTTGAAAGTAAATGAAATCGATATCGATGGCAGCAGCTACTTCAAATTAAGGGAAAATAACCAATATTTTGCCTTTTTTCACAAAAATGTGGGAGGAAATTATTTTGAAAAAAATTACACCATCTTAAAATTAAAAATTTTGCCTTTTCAATAATATTAATTCCATTTTTATGCAATTTTTCTTTTAACTGCTATTCATTCTTTTGAAAATTTAATGGTGATAATTTTGAAATATGAAAATTTATGGGTATTCTTTACATGCATTTATATGTAAGATTTTTAACTACTCTACTGCTATTTTTTAAATTTTTCATTTATTTTAATACATATATCTTTAAATGGGATTTGTACGTTATACTATTTTATACAAAGGCAGTTTTTAGTTTAAAAATATTATAAATAAAAGGATTTTAATCTAGAACAACGCCGGGTGTATCAACTAGTCTCTGATAAAAGTTTTAAAGTGGAAAATGTACTTTCATTGTTTTTTAATCTTCGTTTTATGAAGAGAGTGACGAAAAATAAGAATAAAATTTTTATAAAAATAGTAGGTATTTACATATATATATTTTTTAAAGACTAAAGAATCGAAAACAAAAACATATGCTATTGACCTTAATACTTATGAAAGTAATAGATACAGATATAAAATCAGAGCAAGATTCTTCTCCTTTTTTTTAATCTCGGTGATTAAGACAAAATAATAACTTTGAATAAGCTATTTATTCTCTAGAATTTTCTACCGCTTAGGCTGTGAAGCCAATGACCTGTCCACTGATATTTGGAATGGTTTCCATGGCAACCATGCCCTTTAGATTGGCATTCCAAAAAGTAACACTCACGTCAGGGATTCCTAATGGCAAGACGATGTAAAACCGAATATCGTTTACTCTACCACTTCTATATTTGAGTGAGCTTCAAAGACTTTACTTTAGTAGAAAATATGAAATGGGAGAAGGGATAGTGTTTTTTCAGTAATTCCAAGTATTGCGAAATTTTTTTAACCATATTCATTGGTGACTTTGCATAAATGATTTAATCTTTTTTATAAAAAAAAGATTATTCATTCCTTATCACGGTTACAGTTAATGGTTAGTTAATAGTTCGTTAATTTATTAACAATTAGTAAATATACATTCGCTTGGTTAAAACATATACAAATACATAAATATAAAAACTTCTTAATTTTTGAATAATCTTTTTAATCTTAAGTTTAAATCTCAAAGAAATTTAATAAAAATAAGCAGAATATCATAGAAAGGAAAAAATTGCTACGAAAATTTCGAGATAATAAAAGACAAATTAGGAGAAATTTGTTTATGGATGACGTTTATCTGAGACAGCCAGAAAATTTTAAAGATATGAAAATATATTTGAAATTTATGTGAAAATAACAAGAATAAGTATAAGTTTTTTTTAATGAAAAATTTGCATATATATCAAGAACATATTTTTAAGCAGTTACATGGCCGAAGAGAGAAGACACACTTGAAAATGTTAAAACTTCTCTTTTATTCCATACCGGGAGGCATAATTTATGTACAAGAAACGATGATGAAACTGACGTCATTTAACAAGCATTACAAGAGCAGATGAACAAAAGAGATCGAAATTTTTCCCCCGATAATTTTATAATGAGGTTTTTATAGAGATTTTTCTGATACATGTAGACTTAGGAAAGGGAATTTAGGTATCTTTAAAAGAATGTATTAAACATTAAGGAATTTCATTCCTTCACTCGGAGCATGAGAACCTGCTGATTAAGGCAAATTTACAGAGCTCGTGTAGCATTAATTAAATAAAAAATGGTGGAACCTGATCAGGAAATAAGAGAATATTTTAGAATGAAGTTAATATAAGTTAAATTAAGATAAAAATTAGGAAATTAATTTTATTAGATTCTTTCAATTTCATTACATATATACGTATATATGCTATGAAGATAACTAATTATTCAGTTCTCAGACAGTACTGAAATTTCAGCTATTAAACTAAAAATGCTATTTAATATAAAACTGAGTAAAATGCCTAAAATACTGAGTAAATGCTTCAAGATCCTTGCCTTTTTTCGGATGTAAATAGCTCTTCTGAAACCACTGCAAACTTTGTTTTGTTAACTAAGCAAGCTTTGTTAAAGGAAAAAAATTGAACCTAGATGATTTGCAGGAAATATCTTTCTTAATGAATACAGTAAAATGCTGGATCTGACGCATGATAAATTGGATGTTTCTGTAAAATGTTTTTGGCATATATCAGAAACGAACAATTTTGCAATCATTCTAGTCACAGCTCGTTCCTTCCAACTTACATGGACTGTAAGCTTCAGTAGTCATTTCGCCAGGAAAAGGGTTGTTCGTTCGACACGCTTACGGTTTTGGTGACCTTCAAAATTACGTTAAGATCCATCGCCAAAGGGAAAATAGCCACTGAATTATAGACTTAATGGGCTTACAAAAGTCACTAGTTCTGCTGAGATGAGCTGAGTTGACCTTTTTTTTTTTTTTTTTTTCTTTCGCAGAGTTAGAAAGAAAAACTGTATTAGTTCTTTTTTATGGTATTTTTTGACGGTTATAGTTTTTTAAACAGCTATTGCCAAAGATTATAATTGGTTCAGCTTAAACGTAAGAGACAAACGTAAATGCTAAAAGGTGATTCGGATATCAGAAGAAAATTTTGCAACAAATGTCAACAGTTTCATGCAAATAGCATTAGAAAAGGAGAATTTATTTATTTATTTGGCAGAGTGAATCATAAGCGAAAACT
>JAPMOR010038835.1:838941-857329 GCA_026543865.1 Argiope aurantia | reverse complement strand
AAAACCGTTAACAGGTTAAATGTTATTAATGACAAAATAAGAAGAAAAATATGTTATAATACCTGGATGGAAGCAGTGGTCACATTTTTACTGGGAATTGTCTTAATCTGAAATAAATATAGCGACATTAGTTTCATGACAACATTTTATGTATGATTTATTACAAATATTCAGGATACTAATATAAACATTTACAGTTTGTAAAACTTGAACTTAAATCATAAAGATACTTCATTGGGAAATATTCCATTACCATATAGGTAAACTATGAATCACGAGTCATAACATTCATCAAATTCAAAATATATTTTGACATTCGGAACTCTAAATAACAGGTTTTCTCACGATTATTTATTTATAGATTGTAAACATATAAACAACCAATTCCTTCCATCACATCATATATATTGATTACTAAAGCATGCATGCATGGCGCACAGAGTCGTGCGTGTCAAAATTTGGATAAATTCGAGTAAAAAATTACACGCCTTCTGTCTTTCTTTTTTTGCGTAAATGGAATGTTTTACATTGGCAGCCGGTATGCACATCAGGTATTGCCATGCAATGGATCTGAAAAAGTCAATGAACTATTTTTCGAAGAAAAACTCAAATAGGAAAAAAAAAGCATTCAACCATTGAAGAATAGACGTAAATATGGCGCAACCGTATTATTTATACATGTTTATAAAAAGGTGATGACGAGATGTGTTTATATGACTTTTTTAAGAATGCGAAGGGTTATTTTTGAAGCAGGTCACAACTCGTTTACGAGAAATTATAATAAATCCCAGATTTTGAAACTTTATTATTTTTTCTTTTTGTTACAAAACTTTTGGAATTTATCCCTAAGTATTGGTAGTAAGTTAAAAAAATCTATTTGAGTAAAAGATGATTGAAAATTATCAAATAACTATAAATGTTAAGATTTTGAATTTCAGATATATTCTTCAGTTCTTTTCTTAGAAATTGCATAGAGTATACATTCTTCCATGTGCTAAAATTTAATTTATTTTACAAAGCCAAAGAATACTATAAGATAAATTCTACTATATATAAAAATAGAGTTTTACTTGAATTTATCTTATAGTACAAGATAGTAGTACTGCCTGCTATAAGCAATATTAAATTCCATTCGTATGTAAAATAATTCAAAATTATCGAAATTTGGAATCAAAAATCTAATTATAGGAAAATTCTGTTCAATAATTAAAATTTATTTTATTTTTGGCAAATCATTCAATCATAAGACGTAAAAACTTTTTTAAAAAATTCTTCCAAATAATATTTTTGTCGGTGTTTATAAAGAATTCTCACTTTTAAAAAGTTACCAGAATAAAGAAAAGAATTTTCAAAAGATATAATATAGCATTTTTTTTTCAGATTTGTTTTAATCAAATTTTTAAGATAAACTAATCATCATTAAAATAATTCCAGAAAAATGAAATGCGTTTTTAATATGAATTTTGAATGCATAATATGGGATTTTTCAGATTTTTTTAATGAAATTTTCAAGACAAACTAATTCTTACTTAAAAAAAACAACCAGAATAAAGAAATGAATTTTACAAAGATATAATATGGATTCTTTTTCAGATTTTTTTTAAAAATGGCTTTAACGAATGAAAGGTAATTTATAACTAATTGATTTCAACTTGTTTTCTAACTAAACTGGTAAAATAAGATCCTAAAATCATGATAATATGCAAATTAAGCTATATTTAGAAATCTATGGTTTGGGAAATTCCCAATAATTTTATTATTTATCTATCCTTAACTGAACATGTTTTACTTAAGCAACATTTTATGAGCATTATTAGAGTGTATTGGGACTTGTTCCTCATAAAAGGATGACATTTTTAACTGTAAAATTACATGAGACTGCTTTTAAAGAAGTATGCACAGAATTTCGTAACACTATAGCAAGTGTTACAAAACATCAGAGCAATCACTGTTTTATAAAATTCTAAGCGGCATATGGTTTAGTCAAGAAACAAACACGCTCCTTGCTATGAATTGAAATTGATATAAAATTGTTTTAAACTATTAAATACAAACGAAATAAACTATTTTCCTTAAAGGATTTACTAAACGAAATGTTAAATGCAAAATTTTGCTCTTCATTATGTGCTGCACAAAGGATTTGCATTATTTCAATGTCGAAATTTCGGCATGCATGATGTTAGTCATGCTATTTGAAAATTTCATAGAAAATAAATTTCACATAAAAGCTAATTATCAATCCAGATCGAATTAGCTTTGTTTAGTCTATTTATTTTCTCTTTAAAATGGCTTTGAATATTAGAAAAAGCTTGTGCACCACTTCGCTTTCGCTTAGATTAGCGATTTTTTTTATTTTCACTTTTGATAGTTCAATGCATTTGGTACTAAACAAAAAGAAACGTAAAAGTTTTCCAGGGTCCTTCTCAACAGGATGTTACAAGTCAACAAAAAATTCAGATCACAATTAATTTTCGAAATGGAAAGAACGAAGAAAGTGAATACAAACTTCAAAGGTCAAAACTGTCAAAATTGGAAGAATGTTTCAAATAAAAGAGTGTCTGTATGTTTCAGAAGAGTTCGAGTCTCATTGTTTGTTTAAAAAATATTAAAAAAAAAAAGAAACAGCCGACATTCTATAGACCACCCCCGAATCTTGTTACGGAATAAGACTGGAGACAATATAACCTCAGCATCAAGATTCGTAGCTTCAATTATCCGCATGACTGTACACAGTACGTTGGAGTCCAGCTTAAACGTAGGATTTGCTAGCGAAGAAACAAGAAACATAAACTGAAAAAAAGTTGTGTATATACAATTTTTTTGCAAAGAGCAATGTCCTAAACAGGTTTGATTAATGTAATTTTTTTATCAATATCATAGAAACAGCAATTTAGTAATCTCTTTCGATATTTTTTTTTCATACTGGAGAACCAACGCTGCTGGATATTAATAAAAAAAGGTTCTCGAAATTCTTTCAACTAGCAAAATTGCACATTTTGTGTAATTGAGCAAAATGCTTCTCCTAACCTACTGCATCGTTCACAACCAAAATGTGCAATATTTATTATATGCAATAGCGGAAATACACTTATGAAAATTTAAAAAATAAAATTTCAAAGTGCGACACCAAAATAATGAACTTTAGTGTTGCCCTGATACTGATTCGTACAGAGATTTAGGTATGTCTGCTAGTTGTTAGATTGTTTTGAGACACGATAAAAGCTATTATTAACCTTACATATATGGTAGAAAATTATACAAATAAATGGCATCATTTTTTTTGTCTAAAAAACAAGCATGTCTTTTAAAAATGTGATAACAATCAGATCTAGAGCTTAACGTCACTTCCTCAAACCATAGCCAAATCAGAAGTATACTGTTGCTACTCTCAGAAGATACACATTTTGAGTTATACAATTCGTTAAAATGATCGAGGAAAAAAAATCGACTTTCTTTACAATCTAAACAGAAATATACAACAGAATTCTTTCAGTCTGCAAATGTACTCTTTATATGATTTAGCATCAAACTATATATTTTACTTGATTGTTTTCAGACATGAAAGGAAAAAAGTTTGAAAGTAATTTAAGTATTTGTTCCAAAAAGATGATTAGTGAAATTTGAAATCTCTTATTTGTTTTCGTTAAACATATATAGAATCTAAGACCTACTGTAGTGTAATCTATCAAAGTCATTATTTTTAGAATTCACCTCTGAATTTCTAGCTGAACTTTAAATTAACTTAGTCGTTAACTCTGTGTATGTATCGTTTTTCATACTCTGTTCATAGTTATTTCTAAAAAATAAATTGGAATGTTTTTTTATCAAATTATTTTCAGTGTAGCATGTTTCATGTTATAAAATAAAAATTTAATAGCGGTTCTTTTCGGGATAAAAAATAGCAAATGTAAGAAGGATTGAAAGCTTTTTGCATTTAAACAAAGAAGCGAAGAGAAAGCAAATAAAAATTCTTGAAGGCAAAATTAAAATTTTTTTTTAACGAATTTGAAAGAAAGACAAAATATTATTGCTGATGACAGTACCACAAAAAATAAAGTTTTAAATTAAATAAATTCTACTCTTAAATGGGTGGGAAAAAATGTGGTTTAAGCAAATAACTTCAAAATTTGGCTGCTGCGATGTAGTTATTATGCTTGGCGCAGCATGGCGAAATCTGATCCTAGTACCATACACTTCAAACTAAACCAAAATCAAAACTCACTATGCAGTTATTCTTAAAAATTTGCATTATTCCGTCCAGCAATAAGTCAATAAGAATAATTCTGCAAAATAATTCAAAAAAGTTTTCGTTTCTTTTAATGTGAAATACTGAAACTAAACGACAAAGATGCTATTTTACTAATAAATTTTTATTGGGATACAAATCCATATATGTAAACTTTATACAGATTTCAACATAAAACCTTTTGTTTGATACTGTCACTACCATATAGCTCTTAATTAAAGTGAAGCGTAATTAAAAAAAATGTAGAAATGTTCTTATAACTTTCTTATAGAATGCGAGCAGAGCCAAAAACAATTGTTAATGTAGAAAGTGATATTCAAATAGACAGCAGTAAATTAATTTAATGCCCTAATTGGGATAGGCTTTTATTGCTATTGATAACTTTGGAAATAATAACTTTTAACATTTGGAGCCTAGATTGAAGAAAATCAAACTGAAATTTTTAGCTTAAATCACTACAAAAAAATGAATCGGCATAACTTCCACTACGAAATAATGATGAAAAACAATCATTTTTTTTAGGGTAGCGGTTGTTTGGATAATGGTTGATAATTTCAAAATATATCTGGCCGAAATAAAGAATGTGTAGAAATTGGATCGAATTTCATAAGTTAGAGCCGTTCAGGATTCTAGCGTGAAGAGAAATTTACATTCCAAATATTTGCAGTTTCCTTTAATGCATAAAGCGACTCATTTTAAAATTTGCAAGTTTTTAATTATCTAACGATTGCCTTTCTCTCTCTTTTTATCCAATAAAAAATTTAAAGCAAGCTGTAATGCTTTTCTATAGATTGTGCATTGAACTATCTATGCATGATTCATGGAGAACTAAAAAAAGGGTCCATTACACACATGAGGTTAATCTGGAGGTTCTAATACTACATCACACACATTTATTTTTATTTATGTGCTCTCATATTCTTCGATTTAAACAAAATACTTCCAAAAAAGCAAACAAAAATTTGCAAAGGACAGACTATCGAAAAGTAACACTTATTTAAATTCTCCGAAGAAAGAAATATTAGCTTCTTTTTTTTGTAGTTGTAGTATAACGGTTGTTACATTTCTTTAAAGTTCTCACAAAGAAATAATTTTTTTAAAGCAAGCATTTAAATGATAATTAATAAAGATTAATAATATCACCATGTAGCATTATGACTAAGCCAAAAGTATAAAGAAAATTAAAAAATACAATCCGTTAAAGAACGATACCCAAATGATTAATTATGGCAGAAAGAGTTATACGTTAAAACAAAATTAGAAGTAATTAAGTCGTTAAATTAATTACCTTTGCTTACCACCAGATAAATTAATTACCGTTGCTTACCACCACATAATTCTAATGTCATTTATTTTTCTCTTCTGAAACATATAATCCTGAATACTTTAACTACTAAATCTGAAACAAATTTTAACATTGAATATCAAACATGAAATACATTCAAAACCCAGATGGACGAAAAGAACCTTGAAAAATAGATGCAGATGTTAAATGGAACACAACATTTATGAAATAGGGGAGTTCCGCTGCGCACTATCAGTAAAATCAGCATAAATGTACAAATTTCAGAAGTGTCATTATCCGGTCCGA
The DNA here is from genome assembly GCA_026543865.1 of Argiope aurantia. Classification (NCBI taxonomy): domain Eukaryota; kingdom Metazoa; phylum Arthropoda; class Arachnida; order Araneae; family Araneidae; genus Argiope; species Argiope aurantia. Next base: position 851,492 of record JAPMOR010038835.1, on the reverse strand, counting down.
AATCGCTCTCTTCTCTGCTTTAAATGAATATTTTATTCTAAACTTATAGTCAACAGAAATGCAATTTTTTAAATGAAAAACAATAAATTATAAGAGCATTTTATGAAACTATATATATATATATATAAAGATTAATTAAATGTCTCTATCTTACATAGTCATCTAAACTTTGGTACAAAATATTTTTGGGATTTACATACGGAAAGATGGATGTATGGATTATAAATTTCATATAAAAAGAACGAAATATAACTTACATTCGACAGTCAAGGAGTATCTGATGAGAATGGCTCCGGTGTTACAACTGCCACCGTTATTTATACCCAAGAGTTTTAGTAACCCAATGCTGCTAACTTTACAAAAAATTCCTTCTTATTTTTTCTTATAAAAGTAATGATCAATATTAAGCAATTTTCCTCAAGAGGAAAAGTCAATTAACGATTTTTAAAGAAAAAGAATCATCACGGTATTGATTTCTTCATAATATTGATAATTGTGTCATCCGAAGATCTGAATGTAGAATGAAACCCATTGTTTAAAACGTATGAACAAATGAAATCGATGACAGTGATTGATGACTATTTTAAAAATAAATAATTCTGAATCATCCTACATGTATACAGTTACATACTGCCCAAATAAGTTGCAACAATTCATGTGTCGTGTAGTAGATGCATGAAACCATTAAAACATGCTTTACCAACTTCCGTAATTCTAGATCTGAACCCATTTTCAAATAGCCTTCCTTAATATCTGTAAATCTACTTTAGATATCTATAAGTGCTAATATTTTATACACTAATTATAAAATATTAGCACTTATCTGCGACTCTTGAGAAAAAAACTAAGAAGTTCAATTGTTTCCTTTTTTCTTATTGAAAGTTAAATTTAATCAGTGTTATCAACATCTAGTTATCAATTAACAAATGATTAAAAATCATCAAGAATAACAAATTGAACTACTTCCAATTAATCAAGCAAATAAATTGTTCAGGAAGTTTGAATTACCAATTGGAACCGAAAGTTATTAATAAATAATATTAATAATTTTATTGAAACTAAACATCTCGATGTAGGAAAATAAGCGTTGATTTAACAAACAGTTTGCATTTTTTGCACATTATTGCTTCAAAGAATTATCGTTATTCAGAAATCACTAATGCTCACACGAAAATTAAATTTAATATTAGCAATTTTTATATTGTGAATATTGAGAAATATGTTAAATATTATAATGTAACAAAGTGAATATTAGTCAAATGAAAATTCAAAATAAAATGTCACCAAGAGTAAACTTATATAAAAAGTGAATTTTATAAATATTTTATAAATAGTTTGAACATTATAGAAATCCAAACTAATTAACAAATTCGAATTTTGTTTACAAATACTATGTAATAAAAGATAGTCAATTTTTATATACTAAATATGTAGTTAATTTTTATAATAAAAAACAATACTTTCATGATAGAAAAATTATTTTATCGTGACTGTTGCCATCTTCCATTAAATTAAATTATTACAGCTATTTTAACTCACAATTATTAGCTCTCTTGTTAATACTCGTAATGTTGAACCACATTTTAAAATTGTGAATAATTTTCTATGTATAAAGTTAACTTTGAAACTAAACCATTACAACTTTAACTAAAATATTCGTTTTCGGCAATTTTTAAAAATCGTTTGGTGTAATCTAATTTTTTCGAAAACTTCAAGATTTAAAAGTCATTTGGTACAAACGATATTTTCATTTGGGTTAAAAAATAAATCCCTTGCAGAGAATTCCGTGTACTATAATATTTCATATAAAATAGATTTTTTTAAAGTTAAAAATAGCATATATGTTTTTAAAAATAGGAAAGAAAATATTTTCATGAGGAGTAATGCTGGATATATCAGCTGTTCACAAAATACACGATTTCAAAATGAAACAGATTTTAATATTTCGTTTATTTGAAAGCTGTATATGTACTATTTAAGTAACTAGACGATTATTTTTTCGATTGCCAACTAAAACAAAAATATGATTTTTAGTTTGGTGTAAACGATACTCTTATATATATATATATATGATTTTTAATTTTTTTTTTCCATTTTCAAAATTGCTAAATTTTACTCAACACTGTGACTGTTATAATTAATGATCAATAAACGTATATTAGGCACATGCTAAAATACTTTTATTTTATCATGTTATTACATTAAAATGTGTTTTAAAAGTTACTCAAAGAGATCATTAAGAATTTTAAATAAAACCAAACTGAAGACTACATAGATGCTTGCAAAAGAAAATCATTTTCCGGGTTAATATAATACTAATGACAAAGAATGTGTAATAGTTTCCATTTACACAGGTGAAAATTAAGTTTTTATTCTTGCTTATTTTGTTTTCATAAATTTTCAAGATAATAATAATAAGATGTCTAATTAATAGTAATATTAGTAAGAAAATATATCTCACATATTGTATGCGGTTGTGTATTTAAATTAATTGAAATTTGAGATTTCCAGCTTTTAGCAGAATCTTAAATGTCAGAAAAGGATATAGAAATTAAAAGAGCAACATTTTTTATTTGGATTCAAGAAGCGAAAATTTCATTTTGTTATAGCCATTCGGTTACCTAAAATACATACCCAAACAACAATTTCAAAGAACAATGACAAAACAGAAATCTTTTGGTGCAAAACAAATAAATCAGTAATTCATGACATACAAATAACGAGCTTTGAGTTATAACTATGATTCAAAACCTCATTTAAAATAAATATTTACATTTATATTTGAAGAAGCATTAAAATTTGCTGATAAATGCATATAGAATGCGGATATTGGAAACTTTAAGTGACCATCAATTTAAATATAATGTAATAAATAGGACAGTAAAGTTCTTATAATATATGTCCATATTATTCAAATGCTTGTATTATGTTTGGTTATTTAATTTATTTCTTTGAAACCAAAAACTTTCAAAAAGTCTCTTAGCGATAATCTCTATGAAATATTTTTAAAACGTATTGTGTTGTTCCAAGAATGAAAAGAAATATACATTGTCCTTCTACGAAACTGAGAACTTGAATTCCCGTTACAGTTTTATACGAAACCTATTTCAAAGCCTACTCCTTCTTTTCTATATGGAAAGCTAACTTAGATCTTTAGAAGGCAAAAATATAAAACTATTTTAAGTGGTAAAAGTAAAGGTAGAAACCTTCAAACATTCAGCATTAAAATTTGCATTACAATCGAAAAGAGGCAAAGTCTGTTGATCTAGGGACTAGTACTTCAAAAAGGAACATGAATACAATTTTTGTTTATAAGAAATTGTTACACACACACACAAAATGCAATGTCCACTTGTTGCCTTAGAGAATGAAGTCATCTATTTATGCCTATGTACCAAACATTCCAATTTGAGTTGCTAGCCAGTGTTCCTACAAAACACACTTCTAAATATATTAACGTAATGATTAAAAAACCTTTACTTCTTTAAAAGATAAAGAACAGTTTTTAATATTTAAATATCTTCACATCACATAAAAATTCGCCATTAAGCTGAAGTACTATACTAGGGATTATTCAATCCAAAGAGATTGCCCCCCTAAACTGAAAATGTTAATGCTTCCCCATAAGAAATTCAATAGAATTAAAAAAAAAAAAAAAAAAAAAAAAAGGCCCCCACCCCACTATTGAAGCTAAAATTAGAATAATGCCTTCTGCTGTTATTGCACACTCTTTAATGTCACCTTAAGTTAATAATTAATATCAAGATATTTTTTGTGATAAGTTGTGATATCTTCTTATTAATCATTTAAAATTTCAGAATTCATTCGAAAGGGAATGATTAATTTGGGACATAATGCTGGATACAAGCAATAAAGGGCTGGGAGAGCAACATTATAAAAAAAAAAGTTCGGTAAAGCATTTAGTCACATGTCATGGGTGACGATCGAATTCCAGTTTCGTCGGGCAACCACAAAGAACGGCTTTGTGAGTTGAGACGGCCATCATCTTGTGGGTTGGAGAGATGCTTAACAACCCATCCAGAAAAGAGGGAACGATCCCCCCTTCTTAGTTCTTTTTAAAAAAGCGTGTCGAGGCCAAGGAGTAAGCAGGGAGCAGGTTGATATAATACATCACGTAGGCACGCGCCAAGTGTCAAGTCTTGGGGGGCTAGTATTCATAACGGGACTGTGACGAAAGTCAAGTCAGGGTTTTGGAAAGGGGAGAGAAAAGAATAAAAGATAATCGATGTAAAAAAGAGAGTTAGAGAGAGGATGTCACAATACCTTTTGTGGCGAAAGCTGAGTCTTCACCAAATGGCGGAATACGCGGGACTTGAATGGCACTTGCCCATCGGGCCTCTATATGCCGGATGCAAGCACACAAACTGTTCCCAAAGGTGGAAATGAAGCGGGGGTCATACACAACGGAGAGAAAAGAAAACAATCAAAACAAGTATGAAAAAAAAAAAAAGAAAGGTAAGGAGGGGGATTCTGACGTCGATTTCCTCCTTCTCTATTATGTACCAGTTTGCCTCGCGTGGTCCATTCAGACGGATGCCTTTTCCTGTGAGGCTCTTAGTGATTAAGGGAGAACTCCCGAACAGGTAGCAGGCAGGTTAGAACCGAAAAAGCCAAGGTCGAACCCTATGGTGAAATAATAGGCCTGTGGAAAAGAAATGATTTCCCAGACTAATGGAGCCGACGCGCTGAGACACGCCAAATTAAGTCTAGATTTGGCGAAAAATGGCTCATCAAAGTTTGGCGGTGAGAATGCGCACGTATTGAATGATTAATATCGAACTTTTGGACTGGAGGGAGAGGGTGCTTATTTAATTGCAGCTCGGGTTTCAAAATAGCGGAATCAACGAACTTCTCGGAGGGTGGAGGTCAATGGACTTAGTGGAGCATTTTTAATGAAAGGGGGATCATCGTTCGAAAATAATACCAACCAGAAAATTAATCCTGAGCAAAGAAAATTATTTCTTGTTTCATGGTTTTCTTTAATAATATTTGAATAGTGCATAATAATACATATCAAATACACAATGTTCATGTAGTACATTTCCAAGCAAAAATCAATAGTAAAACTAAAAATAGACGAAGCTTTCTCTGAAAAGTTCAAATAAAATTATAAAAAAGATCGTTTGGAAATTTCATGTAATTAAGGCGTGAAGAATAAATAGATTAATGTTAAGCTACCAAATAGAAGCTGAAATATTAATAATCAAAGAAACTATGTATCACCTAAGTCATTTTCTTTGAAGTAAAGGTTATATCTTTCTATCTGTTATGTCATCTAATTTCATGTACTTTTTTCAATAAAAAAATTATAAAAGCTATTGAAAAAGTAACACTGAAAGTTAATTTCCTTGTTTTTTCCCCCCTCATAATATCAAATAAAAATAGAAAAAGTACTTAGTTACAGCAAAGTGGCTAACGGTGCTGGTGAAAAAAAATCAATTTCTATTACATCATGTAAGAGAGTTTTAAGACTATAAACATTAATGGGGAGTTTCAAATTTCTTTGATAGAAATCTTATATCAGCTTAAAATTTAATCAATTTAATTATTTATAAACAAAATCAGCAGTCAAAAAAGAAACTCAAAAGACATTAACACACACACACACACAAAGAAAACATTCGTAAAAAATTATTCCATATTCATTTAGTGTCATTAAATATTTTTATCTTCACCTTTCTTTTTGAAACTGATTATAATCAAATATATACACCTAGATACAGCTTGTTGGTTATATAAAAGATATAGAGGTTGTATAAAACTGTATAGAGTGCATCAATTAGGGAGAATTCTAAAATGGTAAAATTATTTTCTGAAATGTAAATAAAATGTTACAAATTCAGGACGCTTGACTCTTTATTCAATAGTCGCAATTGTGCATTATGATTTCGAAATAGATTCTGTTGTTTATTTCAGGTCTGGCTACGAATGAACTCTATGAATGAATTAATTGCAACAGGATACGTTTTGTCCACTTAGCAATAAAACAGACACAGCAAGATTGCTTACACATGTTGTTGTATTGTTTTTTATTTGCACCGATTCTGATTTTAAGCAAATTAAAGTCAGTGACAGAGAGATAAGGAACGAACACTAAATAAACTAAAACTTTTTTTTTTTAGTATTTGATCAAAAAAGTTATATTTTCATCTCTGTTATATAACCTAAAATAGCCATGAAACGATAAAAATTTATTATGAAGTGTAACTGGTTGAAACCTTCGGTAGCTAAATTCTGCATAACTTAATAGCTAACCCACTGACTTAACAACTTCCTTATTATTAAATTTTTTTTTCGAATATTGGAATAAGCAAAAGACTTTTACTTTCGAGATTTTTTTTCGTGAATAAATTCGCGTGACGTAAAAAATGCTGTCAAAACATCACATTTCGACCAGTTTACTCACATTTTTTGACAAAATAAAAACGTGTTTACTTTTTTTCTCATAAACATAATATTTTACAAGTGATTACATAAACGTAACAGTAAATAATTCAAATCAGAGACTAGTTAGACTGATGAAATGCAGCAACATTTTATGACAATCAAAATTTAAAAAAATATATATTTTTTTTATGTGCTCAGTTTTAAAGAGAGTATGATTAGATTTATGATTGATTGAAATCTTTAAATATTTGTTAAAACTATTAATAAGCAAAAGTTTATTAATTTACGAAAAGTGTAAAAAAATATTCATAGACAAATAAAATGTTAAGAATAATTCTAAATATGTGTTTAATTTTAGTAAGAACTCTTTTCATGTATAAAGATAAGTGTTCTGCAAATATAGAGTGAGTGGCACAACACCATATGGGAGAAATTGTTATACATGCCCCGAGTGCCAGTCTTCGTGCCTTGAGTGCCTTGAAAACAAAACATTTGTACTCTTTACTTTCTCATTTATAGAATATACAAATAGAAGACATTGTAATAGCAAAATAAATAAATAAAATAAAATAAATGTTAAAAAACGAAAAAAATAGCGATGAATTTCCACATTTTACACCTATTTCGTTCTTATAAATATATTTTTTTTTGGATAAATTTGCATGCCGGTTTGTCTGTCTGTCCAGCTATGAGTATGATAACTGTCTTCACATCAAATTTGTAAATTTCTATAAAACTGTAAATAAAATGGAAATCGCATAAATTTGTTATAAACATTCCTGTTAAATCTATAATAATAAAGCTCAATGAGTGTGTGTGTGTGTGTGTGTGTGTGTGTTGGTGCTCTACAGGCCAGACCGTTTGACCTACAGCTACCAAATTTGGCACGTGTATACCTTGGAGGTCGGGAATGTGCACCTGGGGCTTATTTTTTCAAATTTTTAATTAGAATTTTATTTATTTAATAATTAAGCGAAATTTTGGCGTGTTTCTTCTGTAACTTCCGAAAATATTACCGTACAATAAAGATTTTTACATGAAGTTAAAGATCAAACATTTATCTTTTAAGTGATACCAATGTTTTAACCTTAAAATTAAATTTCTATTTTTAGTGAATTTTTAAATAAATATTTTAACTATGTTTTTCAATAATTTTTTTCGTAAAAAATAAAAATTAAGATTAAGCACGTTTCGCATTCATGGAAAAAAATTGGCTTTTTTGCCTGTTGTGTTGCCATCACATTGATTAAAGCCCCAATTAAAAATAAATTAAATCCTTTTGGAAATGAAATCTGCAAAAATATAATTTTCGGCACGTGTCTGTAGGAAATGAAACAAATAGGAAATATTATTTTTTCTAAAAAATAAATTTATGAAAAATTATTTTATGATCTTTTACATTCTCTATATTATTAATCCAATAAATCAGTTTTATTTTAAGGCAAGTTTTGTTTAATATGAACAGGATATCCATTCAAATCAGGGCCACACAGCTAATTTTTAAACCTTTAGTAAGACACAGATCTGCTAAAATGATCTAAATGGAAAATGATTATATTTTATGTAACTTGATTCAATAAATACTCTAATAAATAACGAATTTTTGATTTTACATAAAGCTTCTGCTGTGGAAATCACGATTAACAAAATGTTTTTGAAACGCTAATATTTTAAATAAAAAGTGTTAATTTCCAATCAACTAAATCAATCATTTAAACTGACTGATTTATGAAAATTTGAATATCACTATTCAATAAAAAAAGGATAATTTTAGATTTTCTATCGATCGTTTCAAAGAAAATACGCCAATCAGCGCGCAGGTTTCTCAAGATTAATTGGCCTAAGATTATAAAAATGTTGAGTTTTTCTAAATTTTTAACATTCAAAACTTCATAAATAAGTCTTAGTTGATCGTGTAAAATAGAAACATTCATTCATTTATTTAAAATTTGGTGTGTCCAGAATATTTCTTAGAATATGTTACCTTACTGCATTAAATTTAGACCATAATTTTTGGAATATATTTATAGGCCGGAACAAAATATTATTATTGATTTCATTTCAATCCTTTTGAAAGCAAATCTAAAAACTGAATTTTATGCTGAAGATGAGAAATTTTTGTTGAATTATTGTTTGAGATATTACATAAATTATGAAAAATATTTTGTAGTTCACATAAGACTTAAATACCGAGCGATTCTGTTTGCAATACTCATAATCAATAATAATAAATAAATAAATAAATAACAATAAAGATGATAAATAAAATAAAACGCTTTGTTTTATTAAAAAATATCTTTATATTTATTGCAATTTCATCATTTCCACTTTAAATTAAAGTTGAAGTTTTACCTGAAATGACAACAAATTAGCAAAATATATATAGTAAATTGACGATCTAAACGATCTAAACAACAGTATAAGTTTGGTATGACTATCAAAATTGGAAGATTAAAAATGTTTTGTTTGAGAATCTATTAAGAGACCAGTTACTTAAAATATTTAATTGAAAATTGTAGCGAGCGGTAATACTGGCGAACCGGCTGGTCGCCAAAGGCGGCTAGTATTAAAATAAAGCTAAGTATGGATTTTATGTTTCGAATTCTTTCAGATATTTAAAAGTCAATTTTAGTTCAGATAAACACAAATTTCTTATGAAAACTCAATGCAAACGCAATTTTTTTTTAAAAATTAGTTTTCAAATGGAATTAGAAAATAATATTTAATTTTGTTCCCAATGTATTTATATATGATAATATTGAAAAAATAAGAGAAAAAAGGAATAAAATTATTTCGCCTGAAACATTTTAAGATATTTAAAAATTATTAATTTTTGTAAACACTATATTTTATTTTTAAGATATCTGATATAATTATATTCTAATATATATATGCATAAACCTTTTTATGATTTTAAATCAATAATTTACAAAAATATATGTATTAGATTCTATTGTCCACTTTAGTTTTAGAAACCTAAGTAACACCTATCCAACTGTAATCTGTTTCCTTACAAGAACATAAACCATACGTCGGTTAAAAATGCATTTTAAACTAATTCCATATACAAATTCTGGTATCTAAAGAAAGGATTTTTTTTTTTATTCTTCAAGAAATTTATAATGAAGAGAAAAGTATAAAAAATAATGATAAAACATTGATTGCGGAAGATTTGGTTATTAGGATACAAATTGCAAAAATTCTTATTAGATTCTATCGTTCCCTTTAGCATTTGTACTCTATGTGACACCTATCCTGCCATAAGCTGTTCTCCTTCAAGAACATAAGCCATACTTCGGATGAAAATGCATTTTTAAATAATTCCATGTACAGAATATAGAAGCTAACAAAAGGTTTCTTTTTATTCTTAAAGAAATTTATAATGACAGGAAAAGTATAAAAAATGACGATGAACCATTAATTGCGGAAGATTCGACCATTGGGAAACAGATTAGATAATTCGAAACTTATCCCTGTCCAACCATAAACGGTTTCCCTTCAAGAGCATAAACCATACTTCGGATAAAAATGCTTTTTAAAATTATTCCATATACAGAATTCTGGAGTCTAAAGAAAGGAATTTGTTTTTTATTCTTATAGAAATTTATAATGACGTGAAAAGTATAAAAAATGATAATGAGGCATTGATTGCGGAAGATTCGATAATTAGGGCACATAATCGAAACTTTTTTCGATGATGCAACCAATTCAATGGGACAATTTCTGAAGTTACTACTTGTTAGGTAAGTTTATTTAAATATTAAATATTGTTTTTATTAAATATGATGTAATTGGAATCATTCATTGTAATTTCATGATTTAGCGATTGAATGCGTCATCCGCGGCATTTACCAAGAATTAGTCATTTACATAAAACATTTTAAAAATAAACAACTCTTATACATGATGATTTTTTTTCCTCTTGAAGTTCTCTCGGTTCACAAGTTAATACGGTTGACTTATTTTGCGCTGTTATTTATGATGAAATGAACTTGCTTTCCTGAGGGAATACTGGAAACATTTCACACGAATGGTCGTTTCCACGAAAACAAAAGTTAGTAAAGCGAATAAAGCATTCAGGGACAAGTCTTTCAAAATGCTTAAGCATAACATCGTAAACAACATTTAATATATCCTTTCGAATATGGACAATTTTAAATACCAAAATAATACAGAAGTGACAAAAAATATTCTTAATGAATATGTATTAATTATAAAGAGTGGAATATGATTATTATGAATGTCAAAATGCCAATGTTATATGAAAATGTCAAAAGTTATTTTTAACTAAATGATTTTCAAAAATTTGAGTTGTGTTTGTTGAATTGTATATCATATACCTCCTGAATGGACCATTTTAAATATCAGAATAATACAGAAGTGACAAAAAGTAAATAAAAAGTATTCTTAATAAAATATGTAAAAATCATGACAAAGCGGTAATTATTACAGTGAAATATGATTTTAAAAACATTAAAGCTTCGTTTGTGAAATTATGTTTTTCCACTTCAAAGCAAGCATATTTGGATAGACATTGCGACAAAGGAATTTAAAACCACATAATTTGCAATGTGATTTTTACCTTTTTTTTTAATAATAAATTTGTAAAAATGTGCCTAGTTAAGGTAAATATTTCTGTGAAAAAAAAAGCAAAAATTATTTTAATAAAATGTTCTTCAAAAATTTGGATTATGTTTACCATAATCCAAATCTTATCATGTAGATCCTTGCATTAAAATGAAATTTCATATTTTCTTACCGAAATTTAAAAAATTCCTCCAACTTTCTTTCTCGTTAGCATTATTCCTTCACTTAGCATATAACAGTATAATGAATATCATCTCAACTGCCTATATTTCAGCTAACATTTCAGATAAATAAAACTATCTGTAGTGAATTTCGTTATAGGATAACATTAATCATTCACTTAGCAAATAATTCAATTATGATTTCTCTCACAAAAACCACCATAATTAAATAATCCAAATAAATATATCGTTGAAGAAAGATTCAGCTAAATAGAACTCTCGAAAGTTAATCGAGTTCTGTTGTAGAGTAACATTATTAATTCTCTTAGCAAATATCCGTATAATGAACTCATTTATAATAACCCAAGTTATTTAATAACCAAACAATCACATGGATCGGGAATAGTTTATCTACATAGCATTATCTTAAGCTAATTGAACTGTGTAACAGAACAGCATTATTCATTCCCTTAGCAAATATACGAATTATAAACTCCCTTACAATAGTCATAATTATTAAATAATCCATATAATCACGCTGCTGGATAATATCGAAATTTAACTGCGTTGCATTGCAGAGATAACATAATGGATTAACATTATGACATTGTGTTACGGAAAATCATTATTCATTCGCTTAGTAAATATGCGAATTATGTACTTCCTCACAATAATCATACTTATTAAATAATCCAAATAATCAACCTGCTGGATAATATCGAAAGTTAATTGCGACGCCGCGATTGCAGCGCAACATTATCCATTCCCTTAGTAAATATCCGAATAATGAATTCATTCGCTATAATTAGAATAAAAGAACCAAATAATCAAACTGGTGAATAGCTTAACTAAATAAAACAAATGAAATTCGAGTTGCAATCTAATATGTAATATCCAAATAGAGAAAAAAAATGTAAGCTTGTAAAAAGAAAAGGAAAGCACTAAAGTTTCATGCCAAGAAGAGGCGTGTGTGTAAATTTTAAGCATAGTCTAGATATACTAAGAAAGCACCGTTAGCACTTTATCGCGGGAGTGCCAATTCCGTTAAGCTGTTGCCATGATAAGGAATTACGATAATGTTTATGTTTAACCCAAGATTGTAGCTCAGGCATCAGGGCGCGGTTATTCCTTATTCTCTAGATTTTGCAATGGTCAAAGGCAACTCAATTTGGCAATACAGAAAATGCTGCGAAATGTATCATTCCACCTAGTTAAATAGTCCTAATTTCATGCAAAAATAATTAGTAGTAATGTTTGCAAAATAATATTATGATGTATATAAATTAATATTTTTGAACAAAGTTTAGTTTAACCAGTTAACTGTTTCGACCTCTTTAGAAAATGCATCTCTAAATTGTCATAAACACACACACACACACACACACACACACACAC
>JAPMOR010038835.1:811416-838541 GCA_026543865.1 Argiope aurantia | reverse complement strand
TACTCGTCAAAACCAGTTAATTGGTTAAACAAGAATAATCGATATTTTACGCTATAAAGAATAGAAAGTGTTTGATTTCACGGATCTCTTTTCATAGCTATAAAACGAGTAGAAATCCTTATTAGTGCTTCTTACTATCAACTTGAGCTGTCACCTAATATAATTAATAATATTTGTTGCCTGCTTTGAAAATAATATTTGAAGAAAGAATTTAACGATGTGTTGCCATGCGGAACAAAGAACTTTTTTTTTCATTAATTCGTAATTATATATGAGTTCAATAGTTTCCAATTCCACAAATTATATCAGTAGATTGAATAAAATAGGAGCAGTTCGTGGTCAGAAGATATTTCAGAGCCAGTGTCTTATATTTTTATGAATTCTATCCTGAGTACTATATCAACTACTTTAAAAATTAATAGTTTTATTGCTGCATGGAATGTATAAAATAATGTGTCTTAAAATTGAAAAAACAAAAGAAGATGAGATATAGAATTCAGTGTTTTCTCTTCGATTTTCTTATATATTTCTATATTAAAACGCACTTCTTATTTGTAGAATAATAAAGAAAATCGAGTAAATATTTTGTAATTTTTATCTTTAACCGATTTTGCCCAAATTTTAAAATTTTGCTGTCAAAACCAGATACGAAATTTCTTTTATGTGATTTAATGCATTCTTGAGTTATCGTGTTTATACGTACATGAATAGATAGATAATCCTTTAATGGATTTGATTTTTAACATATATATCGAATTACTCTCATATACAAGACCTAAAAATTTAATAGAAATTCAAACGTTTGGTGTAAAGAAATCATGCCAAGTTTTATCATTCTAGCTCGTTGTGTTTTTGAACCATCGAGCTCAAAGAAGGAAAATAAAAAAAACCCGGATAGATTTAATTCACAAAATAGTTTTATAAAAGTTAGAGAAGTGTGAAATATGATGATTCATTAGAATCTTTTTTTTTAATTACAATATTTTCTTTGTATCCTTCGTGTGCGACGAAGCAAAAATAACATTCTTGTTTGCTTTTATTTGCTACGATTATTATAAAAACATTATATAAAACCATATTCAACTATAATTTTCATCCGCCTCCAGTGTATAAAACTAAAAATCATTTCAAATCCTTTTATAAAAATTTGAAAAAGTATAGAGAGCATGATACGCTTTCTCTAAAAAATTCAAATAAGACAGAACGGATATTCTAAATCACCTGAGTGGAATGATTTCCTAACTCTTTTTTGATTCCTTATTTTTTATACCGGATGGTGTGAATAAACTCTTCACCGGTTAATGCAGTCGGAAAATTGGTTCGAGATTTTTCACCTCTTCAGACAGAATTTTTTTAAAAAATTTCTATCATAAACGAAAAAATAAGAAAAAAAGTAGACTTTAAATTTCCCCGTATCTTTGCTGTTTCAGTTTAAATTATTCCAACTTGAGAGTACAAGACGTCACTTGGCGTCTTTTAACCCCCACGGCATAGAAAGTTCATTAATGTGGCAACTGCACAGCGGCAAAAGTTTTCGATCCTGGCATGTGTTTGGTTATTTTTTTACGAAGTTCCCATAGCAACTACAGAGCGAGGTACGTGGGGCACAAGAGTTAGTGTATCTTTTAAAAGAAAAGTGAAAGAAATGACGGCAAAATAATGATGGAGATTTGCATTTTGTTTCCATTTTTTACCTTCCTTTTTTTTAATGACTAGTTTAGCGGCGGAAAAAGGAAAAAAAATGAAAATATGTGTAGCGAGTTTTTAAATAATAACAACGTTTTACCGTAATTACATATTTGAATATGCCTTTACAATGGTTATTTTTCATTATGTTCATATTCAGGAAAGATAAATTTAAAATATATGGATTGAATGTTAATGTAATATGGATTGATACTTTCTGTTTTATGCATAGGCTTTATTATACAAAACAATACCGTCTAATAAAGAATTCCATTATGGAAAAAAATTGAGATAAAAACTGTATAATTGCTAACACCTATAAATGGATAATAGCTTTATTTAAAAAAAAAACTGAATACTAAAATAATAATATAATCTATGCACTAACAATGCATTATTTTAATTGTATACATACATTGTCAAGACAACTCAGGTCCAGGACATTTAACCTTAAATGAGAAGTTCAATTTTTAATGTAGGGGAAAAAAACTAATAAAATTGCTTTCTTTCATTGATTAAAAATTTTATACTAAAAAAGTAAATGATATTAAATCCTGCATTTAAAGAATGATAAATTCTAAGGAAAAAATTATATCTGCTTGACAGATTTTGAATAAAGTTAATGTGTATTCATTTTTTTATCGTCTATAAATTTCGTATCAATTTGTTAACGCTTTGCCAAATTTTTGTTCTTAAAATTCTAGAAATACACCAATTAAACATTGTGGATCATCATCATCAACAACAACAACTCACAGCCCCTTAATGTCTCAGTGATGAAAGATAGTGAATGATACTCTTTTATTTTACTTCTTACTTGACGAGACAGCCTTGTTCGTTTCTGGTCTCATGTGGGACCTCATTATCAGAAAGAATTTTTACGACTATAAAAGCAGGTTTGGAATTTTTTGCCCACCTTTTATAGGAATCCTAAAACCAGTTGACAGGGAAGTGAGGTGAATAAGAAGCTGAATGAGACTAAAATTCAATCAAAAGTATTTCCATATAAAAAAGACAATTTTAGTAAGCTGGTATTTATAATTTCCAGGGTATTAATATTTGTTTTAATATCTAATTATTCTACATATTTCACTGTGTCTCCAGTTATTTTCCCTATACATCCACAACTCATAAAGAATACCAGTTAGAAAGGAAGTGATGTGAATAAGAAGCTGAATGAGACTAAAATTCAATCAAAGGTATTTCCATTTTTTTAAAAAAAACAACAATATAAGTAAGCTAGCATTAATATTTTCTGGACATTAATTTAATATTTGTTTTAACATCTAATTATTCTACATATTTCACTATGTTTCCAATTATTTTCCTACACATCCATAGCTCATAAAGAATACCAGTTGGCAAAGAAGTAAGGTGATGTAAGAAGCTGGGTGAGACAAAAATTCAATCAAAAGTATTTCCATATAAAAAAAGACAAATTATTATGCTGGTATTTATATTTTCAAAGTAATAATATTATTATTTGTTTTAACATCTAATTATTCTACATACTTCATAGTGTTTCTAATTATTTTCCCTATATATCCACAACTCATAAAAAATACGAGTTGGTAAAGAAGTGAGGTGAAGTAAGACATTAAAATTTAATTAATGGTATTTATGCATTTTCATATAAAGAAGGCACTACTAGAATCTTCGTCTTGAAAACTTCAAAGCATTAAAATAATATTTGTTTTAACACCTAATTATTTTAAATGCTTGTCGCCAACTGATAGGTGTTCGTGCTACAGTGGTGCAGTCCAGGATGTCAAGCATTTGATATTTGAATGCAAAAAGTTTATTCCGGAAAGACGTAAACTCAGGAACTGCCTTCTAAAGAGCAATATAGCTTGGCTTCCTCATTTATCTGCCTTTGCACAGAGTAAATAACATCTTTCATTTCCTTTTGCACATGTATTAATAGTATTTTTCGAAGTAATATTTAGACTTTATTTTTGTGTGTTTGTCTACATATATTTGCATATATACTTTTGTATTTGTATTTTGAATATTTTATTTGATCATGCTTCTTCGATTGTTTTATATCATTTAATGTATGTTTCTGTTACTATGTGAGCAATTTTGTTTCATTTTTGCTATTGTTTGTGTATCTACTTTTTTCCCCTATTTTTCTTTCTTATTTATTTTGCATTTGTGCCTGCGACCTTATATTTGAAATTTATTTTACTGTCAATTTCGTACTGACTTACATCTGTAAGCCTTGTGGTATACTTGTTGGCACACAAGCAGTTTATACATATAGAACAAAAAAAATTATATTCCTAATATAAGACAAAATGATATATTAATATTATATTAACAAAACATTATTTCTAATATAAGACAATAAATTATATTCCTCCTACTAGACAAAAAGAATGCCAGCTTACAAGGAAGTGAAGTAAAAAAAATCTGAATTTCAGAAACATTTAATTAAAGACATATATTTTTTATATAAAAAAGACATTAATAGAAAGTTGATGTTTGAAAACCTCAAAGCATTAAAAATATAAATTGTTTCAACACTTAATATCTTTTTTATATTTTAACTATAATTTTTATTACATAGCTTATACACCGATAGTACAAATGAATGCTGACACTTACACATTTTGATTTATAATTCAATTCTACCAATTGCTATTGTTTCATAGGGAGATTTATGAAATGAGATTGTATAATTGAATTGAGATTGTAAATGATATTTTATCTAAAAACTAATCAAAACTAATCAATACAATAAACATTATCAATGAAATCAAACATTTTTACATTGGTTTTATAGTACAGAATAAGCAATATCTCAGTGTATCCTTAATGTTAGCAATTTTGAAATAAAGTGAGGCGTAATATTTTATCTAAGAACTATTATAACAAATTGTCATTCTTTTAACTTGAGTGATTATTTTTTGTGCCGTTATTTTGAATTATGTCGTTCCTTTCTTTCACATAAAGATTCGAGTGACTGAATAATTAAAAATAAACCAGCAGCCATTCAATAAAATAAACCATTCAAATAGTTCAGGGCATAGTTAAAAAGGACAGAAAACAGTCTAGGAATCACTCATTCAAATAATTTTCAGTTAATGAGCTCCATATGTAAAAAGCATTTATAGTATATACAGAACGAGAAATTTGAGTAGCAATGATAAAAAAAAAATAGCATATATCACAAGATATCTGAAAGTTTCTAAAACTTCTAAGCTGTCAAAAAGAAAATATGAAATATAAAATTTTATAAACAAAATCTGAATCTTACTTATACATCCCGGAAAGTGAAATCTTGTGGCCAAAATTTTCTGTGACCTTCTTCCAAAATTTAAATGCGTTTATACCAATCTTCGTTAATATTTTAATTGATAAGATTTAACATAGTTGCAAGAGGACTAACTCCTCAAACAGAATCAGACCATGTTTCAGCTTGTTTGAACACTGATTCGCTATTCCCGATTCCACTGATAAAAGAAATTTGCTCGAAACAAAAGCTAAAGGCGTGATACTCCAACGAATATTTACAATAGATAAGGCGGCAGATAATGTGGCAAATGGCCGGTAATTCATTTTCAGTTTAAGGTTTCTTTACAAAATGGATGCACGACTTTACCCTGCGGTAACACTTCAAAAAAACGCAATTGCTAATCAAAGTTTTTCATACAAAAAGTAGAGGGAAAATAAAAAAATAAAGGGATCTCACCTCACTGTAGCGTGAATTTTGTCGAAGTACATGGAAACAAAACCCTAGAATTCCTGCGAGACGTTTTACGACGCCGTCGAGTCGAAAATAAATCATTGCACTGACAGTGAGAGAGTTTGTACGAGAACAATCGCACAACACACACACATGACTTAAACCAAAAGATTACAGCCGCTGCTTTCTTTCCGCCTGTACATAAAAGGTCTCTAAATATGCTCCTCAAGTACTCTAAACTAAAATAAGAAGTCCCAAATCATAAATTTTTGAGGAAAGGCAAGTTGTTTTTCTTTCATAGTGCTTGTAAAGTATTAAGAATAAAACATTTTTCTCAATATTAAAACCACTATTTTTCTTCTCTCCTTTCTAATATTCTAAAGTGAAATGTAAGAATAAGGTTTAAAAAATTTCAGTTGATAAATGTCGAGAATTTCGATATTAAATTATTCAGAGGGGGGAAAAAAATAGAAATTTCAATTGATAAATGTCGAGAATTTCGGCATTAAATTATTCAGAGAAAATTTAAAAAAAAACATAATTAAAAACTTCAATTAATAAATATCGGGAATTTCGGCATTAAATTATTCAGAGGAAATAAAAAATAATTAAAAATTTCAATCGATAAATGTCGAGAATTTTGGCATTAAATTATTCAGAGGAAATAAAAAAAGATTAAAGTATTTCTTAAATCTATGATTAAAAATATTAATGCTTATACTTTCGCAATAGCATGCTATTAGCTCAAACAAAAAAAAAAACACTAATACTATTTCACAAAACTGAAATAAGCATTAACATTTTCTGGAACATCGAACGGAAAACATCAGATGACAAAGCCATCTTACGAAACAAAATCGTTTGCGCAATACTGATTCTCTTTGAAAAATAGAATAAAATACCTATATAAACTCTGAAAACAGTGAATAAAAAGAAAATATCATACTTATGATATTTTAAATGAAAAATAAATAAAAAGTAGAAAATAATGAAAATATCAACGAGAATATCTATTCTCATTTGAATAACAAAAGTCATTGAGACATGAATACTAGCGAAAATAATATACTGTTTGCAAAAAAAAAAAAAAAAAAAAATGAAAAGAATCTGTAAAAATGATTCTAACATACTTTCTACATTTCAGGTCCTACAGACAAATGGGACATTACTTTTTCATTAACTGTATTCATTGTTTAGTATTGTTTGATATTCGAGCTCAAAAACTTTGAAACAAATGGCATATTTTCTTCGTCTAATCGCAATCGTCTTTTATCGTAGTCGCTCGGAGATATTATAATATATAGATACTATAACTACCACTCAGAGATACTATAATATCGAAAGTACTACTTATTTCTTGCATTATTTCGGTTCTAGTATATCAAGAAAAAATTCTGTTCTTTTGACAAACAACTTCAGGTAATTTCCTATAGGAAGACTACCTATTGCAGTGGTTCTCATGACGACTTCGGGAAAATTTCTTCAGTTCTTTAACTTTCCCCGCTTTCTTAATTCCTATTTCTAAGGTCAATAATTCAATCAGGAATTACTGACATATGTTTATAACGCTTTGTCCTTGTTATCGTGTTAACAGGATAACTAGAGTAATTTTGTTTGGATTTTAATGACTTGGAATATGTTGATAGAAATGTAAAAATATCGGAAAAATATCTTTCGTAAATGGCCCATCTAGCTAAAAGAGGATGGAAATGGTGGGGTGTTGAAATTTTCATTTTGCTATTACTTTCTTAATATTGAAGATAGAAAAATAAATCCAATTAGCTAAATGAGCACCTCATTAAGACAAACAACTTTTGTATTTCAAGTTGTTCGATAACTGCAATATCTTAGGTTAGGGGCTTAAAAGTGATTTTCATGCCTAATTTTGGCTGTTTCTAACATCAACAATTTATGTTGCCAGATAGTAAATTAGATGTAAAGGAATCTACCTGTGCCTTCTAGCCTTGCCGAGAGGAATTTTTTAATACATTCTACATATGATAATGACTCCTAGGGAAGGACGATGCTGAAACCTGAAGTATACGTTCTTAATTTCTATTTCTGTGGTCAATTAATTCAGGAATCATTGACATATTCCTATAATAATAATTAAAAAATACATTTAGGATCCAACCAGGACCAATATAAGAGAAAATAAAAGATACACGTCTTTCTTTTTCCAAAAGATAAAGCGAAATAAATACCAAATGCAGTTCACATGTCATAAACCAACGGGGGTAATCTCCCCAAATCTTTCTCGCATATTATTTAATAAAAGTCAATTTGTGTTTTAGATTCTTTTTTCCCAGGCTGATTGAAACCAAAATTTAACACAGGACTAAAATTGCAGTCACAAAATCACATACGAAATTTGACATATTTAAGTTATTGCGTTTCTGAAAGTACAGACTTAAGACGTCCAACTCCTTGTTGGATTTGGCTCAAAATTAGAAAAGTGTCTACAATATGGATGTTAAACCTGTGCACCGAATTTTATCCATCTAGCTCTCTGCTTTTTATAGTTAGAGTATTAACTTATATTCGAACAGCTGGACAGACAGTCTTCCTCTAAAACGTTTGCTCAAAATTATATAGAAATTTAAAGATTTGGTGTTAAGACTATATACCAAATTTCTTCGGTCTAACTCAAAGCGTTTTTGAGTTATCTCTGTCCCAGACAGACAGGCATTTTCCAAAAATGTGTTTTTCAAAATCAGGAGATCTAAAACGCGGAGATTCGTCAAAATCGCAAGTTCGATTCTTTTGACGATTACAATACTTTCTCTATTTTTCTTATAGGAGAAAACAAAAAGATCCTAGATTAAATGCATCATAGCGTCTAATTTTCTGAAAGGGCAAATTTTTGAAATGTTACCAGCGATTATTTTTTCAAACATCTTCACAGATACAAAAGCGAAGTCGGAAAAAGAAAACGGAATTTAATTTAATTTAAACATTGAATTAAATCAGAATATTTTATTTTTCATTCATGAAATAAATTCTGCTATAAATAATTTAAAGAATCAATATCCAGAAAATAATTTAAATTTTTAATTATGGTCTTAATTTTGTTTGTTCTCAAACTTTGAAATTAGCGTATCATTTGAGATGGGTTGAAAGTAAAAATTCTTTATAGGCAAATTAAAACTGACATTCACTGAAATCTGAAACACTTTCATAAATGCTTGCGGTTAGACTCCAAAATAATCATACTCTAAAAAAATCTATAATATGCCTATTGTTATAAGTTTATTCTTCAATACCTGGCGAGTTTCACAAAGAAAGAAAATCTGCAAGAGTACCAAAGTTTGGCTCCTTGATTTCATATAAAGTAATTTCATTAAAATTCCCTAGGAAAATAATTCCAAATGCAAAATGCATCATGTACCGATTCTACTTCAAAGACTGCAACGCCCCGCTTATTCTCGATTGATTTTATAAAAGATCATTTGTTAGCTATTCTTTCGAGCTCATTTATTCCTCCCTAATCCATTATCCTGGTGCACTTCCCAACGTAGGTCATTCGATAGGTAATTCTCGTGTCAAAAAGTAATAAAGTTCCTACTCATTAGCTCAAAGTGTAGTTCAGATTTTTCGAATATAAATGTGTGGGAAATCCTATTGTCGATCAACAAATGTCTCAGACCAATATCTACGATTTCTTTTCATTGTTAGACATGACTGTTTAGTACTTAGACCAATATGCTACTTATTACGTATTTTCCTAAAATGAGATACTTGTATTGAGGTAATAAAATCGATTTTCTATTCAGTTTGTTATATGAAAGGATAATGGATACATAAAATACTCATTTACCTATTGTGGACTACCAGAATAGCGTAAAATGAATATTGCAACAGAATAGTGCATCAACTCACGAATCTAGTATGGTAAAAAAAAGGGGGTGGGAAACCCTGGTTAACTTAAAAAAATGTTATTCATTGATACGATTGGTTTAAAGGACAATTCAGGACTTTTTTAAAATTTTATTTATTTAAAAAAAATGCATGTTTTAGTAAATTCTGTTTATATATTATTGGTGAGTAATTTTTAAAATCATACACCCTTAGTATTGTTTTACATAGGATGTATGATAGGAAATTGCTTTACATAGGATTTATGATAGGATTATTGTTTTACATAGGATGTATTATAGGAAAAATACATTAGTAAATTTTTGTATTTTTATGTATTAGAAGAGGTTTGTAATGCTTCTTCTACACGCATCTGAATTTCAACCTCAAATTCCCTTTTAAAAAGAGCTATCTAAAGAATTGGCACTAAAACTCCTTATTAAAATTAAATATTAATTTATTCCCTGAGATTGAAAATTGAGCTCATAAATTTCTGAAATATTCCCCAGAAAAAAAGGAAAAAAAAAAAAAACCTTGTTGAACAATATCTTATTTTAAATATTTTAAAATATGCTTACTTGTAGAGGGAAAAGCTTTTCTTCTTTTAGTTTGAATAGATATTAAAACTGAAAAATTGTTTCAAGAATAATAAATATTTCCCACGAATATTGTAGATATAGTATAAATTTATTATGGAAAATTTCGAATAAGAAATTGCACTGAATTGCACTGAAATTGCACTGAAAATATGAATTTATGTTATAAATTATGATTTGAGGCAACAGCAATAGACATGAAAATAATTTTCTTTTTTTCATAATTTTTTTTTCTGACTGTTACTTATTAATGTTGCAGTCAAGAGGAAGTTTCTCGAGTGGAATATCTCCTAAGGAATCGTCTTCAATAACTGAGCATTATCCAAAATTTTAAAAAATATGCCCCCATTTGTCATTATATGTAGGATACTAACATTATAAATCAAGTTCCAGAGATATCGAGCTGAGAAGTTGCATTCTGATTTGTAAAATGCTTAATGAATACACTCTTGTCAGAGATGAAAGTTCAGCAAATGTAGGATGCCTTAGTACCACATCCATCTTTGCCATGGTGTTCAATTACAGATCGGAAGAAACTGTCATTAACTGATACAAAAATTCAGAAGTGGCTCTGGAGAAACCGCAAATTCGAAATTGTCGTCCAGATTTGGGAAGCAGTTTCAACCGCAAGGATTAGTTTCGGGGTCAAGAGGGGGGGGGTTCACACCTGCCAGGCATGCGTGCAGGTTGATAACAAGGGATTATTCCATCCGGAACGATTACGGAAATCACCCGTAGGACAGCAGCCGGAAAATAAGAGTGCAAGTATAGGGGGTGTATTGTATAGTTAAAAGACCCCCTCCCGCTTGCCCCACACAGCTTACATAATGGATATGTGGGTATCCCTCAACATCTGTCTTGCATGGAGAGCTTTCAACAAAGACTGAGAACAGGGATTCCAATAGGCTTGAGATTCAGCCACAGTGCATTACTTTCAATTAATACTATACCTTTTACCACGAGATCGAAAGTACTTCCTCTGGAAAACGTAGAATAACGGAACTTGTCTTTATTTATATATTTATTTATTTTTCTCCTATAAAATTTATTTGAAATAAAAGTATTCCTATAAAAGTATTGAAATAAAATACTCCCATAAAAGTATTTTGAAAGCTTAAGGTTCAGCAATGTACATAGACAGCATTTAAGTTCAACACGAAATTTTTTTGGAAGAAACAAAATAGATAAATCACTACGTAAATAAAGTTAATTATTATAATAACAGAATTAACCCTCACCACTGTAATACTTCTACTGGATTTTTGCCATTAATATATTATTTCGCAAATCAATCAATAATGAAAACGAAATTAAATAAAAAAAAAATATCTCTAAATTGGAACATTGCACCAGCAGAAATAGTTTTCCCGAAACTTTCTCGTTCATTCTTCAATAAACTCTCCTTGTATATTATTAACCTAATGCCATTAATGAACGATAGTTACAGAAGAGCTTATTATCGTGCGACCTTTAGCGATTAATCGCAGAGATGCGGTTAATACGTGAGCACCAAAATGACGAATGTAAATTTATGACACCTTTTTTCCTGTTAAAACCAAAATTTGAAAATTTGAAGATCACATACTGAATTTCATATATTTAAGTCATTAAGGTTTTTGAGTTCCTGCATTTATATGCTCGTGAAGTACAGATCGACAGACGGCCAACCCCTTAACGGATCTGTTTCCTAATTTGATAAAATGTTTACATTTTGGATGTTAAATCTGTGAACTAAATTTTATTCATCTAATTTTCATCGTTTTGTATCTATCGAGTTAATTTAGATTCGGACAGCCAGACAAATAAACTTCCTTTAAATGGATTTCGTTCAAAATATGGTGCAAAGACCCTGTACTAAATTTCATCCCTGTTGTTCAAAGCATTTTTGGATTCATAGACAGGCATATTTCCAATAATGTATTTTTCGAATTCAAAGTGGCCTAAAACGTCAAAATCTGGAGTTCGAATCTTTAGACGATTATAATACTTCCTCTTTGTGTAATTCGTATACTAGAAAGAAAACAATAAGACAGACCCTTTTATGCATCATTTCTGTTATATTGTGTGCTTTTGCTATAAATTTGATCTGGCAGCGAATAATATGGAAATTCTTTCAAAATAACGACATTTTCCATCACTATACTTCTAATTTTTTATTTGGTTTTTAATCATTAAAATTCTTAAAGAGTTGGTTGCTTAGAGTTTTATGGCGCAAGGGCCATGTCTGGCCATACTGCGCCAAGCAAAATATAAAGTAGGTCGAGGGATGGAAGAGATATAGCACAAAGCAACAGTTTCAGAGGAGAATAAACGTAAAGGGAGTATAGATCCCTGGGTACCTCGGGCTTGGGACACCTGTACTCACTTAAAGTAGGTGAGCCCCTGAGGGGAAATTCTTAAAGAGATTTTCAACAGAGCGTGATTTTCTTTTAGGAACAATTATTTCAACAGTGATTTTTTCTATTAATTTCTTAATTTTTAAAATTATAGATCAAAGATTCTACACGAGTTGAAAAGCAGCAAATAGTATAAAAATTAATAGATATCAACCCTCATTAAAATCTTATTATCCATAAAATAAAAATGTAATTTAATTATTCAGTTATTTTAAATTCAACGGATTCTTTTAAGTATCTATACATCAGGATCATTTAAATTGCTATCTCAAATTGATTTCAAAAACTACAATAGATTTTTATCACTTTCATGATAGTTCACATTCTTCAGTAATAAGTTTTCGTTCTTAGCAAAGCTATTATGAAAACAATCTGGGCCCAAAACCAAGGTTAATATGAAAATTCATTTTATTAAAGATATTTTCTTAAATGTGTTACAGAAGATATGTGTATTTCTTCCCCCTCTGCTTTCCCTGATATTTTTTGGCAGTTATGAAATCTCAAAAGCAATCCATTCATAAAAAGTGAAATTTCATTTTAATTGGTAGATTTTTCATAAGGAAATAATCAGAACAATATCTCTTATTATTATACAATGTAACATTATGAAGATATTAAATTAATTTTTAGAACCAAAGTTCTTTTTAAATATTATGCATATTTATCAGTAACTGATATGCTGCTAATATATTTAATTTCTATATTCTTCACTATACATACAATTAATGTCGCGGATAGCGAAATGAATGAGAAATTTTGAGAAAGTCCTGATTAAAATATATTTCATTCTTTAGCTATGAAACGACTTTGTAAAAAACTAGATTTAGTCAGTGGATAACGATTAGAAACAATTTTTTTTTCGTAACATTGTAATTTTGTTTAATTAGATTAATTTCTCGTTTTAAATTTATAACATATAAGAGGCATTTGTGAATATAATACGAGGGGATAGTGTAAAACTCGTTGGTCTCTATAAATTAAGCAAAGTTTAGATATTTTTTATTGAAGTTAGCTTGAGAGATTTTCTACCCTCCCATTAGAGTAGATGCGCAAGGAAAGGAAGCGAATTATCCTTGCTCTTGAGCGTCACTGGCTCCTACCATCCTTTCGGATCTCCGCTCTTGCTTATCTTTGGAACGTTTTGGACCGGGGCCACGCCCAAAGAGGGATGCCAGTGGCTGACTCAAACTTCGATCCCTGACGTCACTTGGCGTCGCCATTGCGCATTCGAGTTGTACCGGAAGAGTTTGCCAATCGCTACGAGGGATACTGTTCCAGACAGAATTATTTTGGGAGAGGAGTGGAAGATCTGGGGTTCATGAGACTGGGAAATCTGGGATTCGTGAGACTGCTTGGGAGAAAAAGGATCCCCCCCCCAGACGTTATTAAGTCGAATAGTTAAAAAGATGGGTGGGAATAACCGATTCTTTTCCTAGGTTTCCAAGAAAATTATCCTTTGTTATTTGATATTAATCTTTTAAGGAACATATTAGAAAATTATCTTTTCTTAAAAGTTCATCGTCCTTATTTCTGTCTTTTTTTAAATAGGAATAATGCACAGTACGCTAAATAATGAAATTTAGCTGTGAATTGATTTTGATGTTTATTTTTTAAGCAATTTAAACTTTCAAAATTTACAAAGCGATCCCATGATTGTAAGGAGAATCATTCAGAAATGCATCTGAAGCAAATATTACAAACATTTAAAACATATTTTCAAGGACTAATCATCATTCACTTTGAATGCATATTATTTGTGTGGTTTAGATTTAAAATGTTTATAGAACACTATTACGATCAGAGTTCGAAAGGAGAACAGTGAAAAAAATTGATATGACTGTGGATCAAATTTTAT
Organism: Argiope aurantia; assembly: GCA_026543865.1. Classification (NCBI taxonomy): domain Eukaryota; kingdom Metazoa; phylum Arthropoda; class Arachnida; order Araneae; family Araneidae; genus Argiope; species Argiope aurantia. The sequence continues at coordinate 824,465 of JAPMOR010038835.1, read as the reverse complement.
AAATTATTTAAGGATCAAAACATCTTGAAAACGACTTTTAGAAGCAATTCTAATTATTGATTGAAAAATGTTCACTAGAAACGAATCGCAGATTTTCAACGTCACAATTAGAGTTCGAAAGGAGAACAATGAAGAAAATTTGATGTCATTCAGAAGTAATTTTACAAATTATTTAAAAGTGGTTTAAGGACCAAAACATCTTGAAGATAACTTTTAGAAGCAATTCTAATCATTGACTGAAAACTGTTCACTAGAAAGGCATCGTAGATTTGGAATCGTTGCAAAATTTAGATATATATAATTCTACTGACAGAAACTGCTAATCATATATATTATCGCATGAGTTTAATTTTCAAGAGAAATCATGTTCTATGTTTACAATGAAATCAAAAGAAGGTTTTAAAATCAGTTATTAAGTCAGAAATAACAAATATATAATTTTTCAAACATCAACAAATATTTCTTAAATAACTTAGAAAATTAGTTGGCATTTTCCAGAATGATCATTTCTATCTCCTGATTCACTCCAAAAATTTATATAAATACTGAATCCACCAAAAGTACGTAAATACTTAAGTGGTTTTTCATTTTTTTGTATACATTTTTGATAGACATAGTAATAATTGTCAAAAATATGTTTAATTCCATAGTTTCATACGCTTTTCCACCGCTTTTATGCGTCATTAGCTTCGAGTCCAAGCTTATGTAAGTTTGAAGATTTTGAATCTGAAAAAAGGTTACTTTTTGATTGCTGATATGTTTAAAGTAACAGCTACAATGAAAACTTTTTCTTATTTATTAGTTTCCGTATATATAAATATTATACTTCATACATAATGAAAGCTGGTGTTCTCTTAACTTGTGATCATTTTATACGGTAATATGTATCTTTGTTTTTCCGTAGCGTTGTGAGCCAAAAATATTCTTTTTCTTGTCCGAAATTCTTAAGTAAAATCTGAAATGAAGGACCTACAGACGCATAAAAACTAAGGCAATTTACGTTCATTAACTGATTGTGCTGTTACTTAAGATCTGAGAAGTACAGGTAGTACTGCGTAACAGTGACTCACGCTTTTTATTCGTCATGATTTGTTGTAATGATTGTGCAATTTCTTTCGTAAGAATATGTAGAATATATGAAGAATTTAATTGCAGTTTCACTTGTAAACGAAATCAACAGTTTTTAACTCAGTGATTGAAAAACAAATTGACGTTGATTTTAGTTCATGTGACAAAATCAGATACAGATTTATAATTTACTTTTTGACAAAAAGAATAAGTTTTTTTCTACAGTAAATAGAATCTGGAAATTAATTTTAGTTTCAAATTTTTTTTAAAAAAAAGGATGGAGCCAGTTAAAAGCGCAACTAAGTAATCAATGCGGTCCAAATAGCGAAAATATTGTACGTAATTTCCGTTTATCATAGGAGCTGGAGTTTAGAAAGTGCAGATATAAAATATTTCCACTATAATTATTGTGATTCTTCCTGTAAGATTTGATATTAATTGAAAATGAGAGCATTAAACACACACAACAGCTTCCTTTAATAATTTATTCATATTGAAACCTGTGAATATAAATGCATGTTTAAATTAGAATACAATGAAGGGAAAAAAAGAAATGTACAATTTCTTCAATATTACATTTTCTTTGATAAAGCTTTGTGACATACAAAATTAATAATCCATTAAAAATGAAAAATCATTCGGAATATACTTTCTCCATTGTTTTCGAAAGGAAAAGTCCAAAAGAAAATTATTTTAGAGTATATACATCAAGGTGTTTCGAATTTAACACGTTGAGCACCACATTATGCAAATACGTATTGTATTTTCATTCGTTTGGATACAAATAGGGCTTAATGTATTAAATGCATGCCGTCAGATGATTGCGATTCATTGTTGTTCATTTGAATGCTTAAAAATATTTTTATAATACCGTGAGTAGCACGTCGCCTAAAACCCATTGAAATAATAATTAAGAAATCAAAGGTATAAACTCAAACTGTAGTGATTCCTTTAGAATTCCAAAGTCTAAAGCCACGACAAATGAAAGTAAAAAGTTGCCTTCGAAAAAAAATTCAAAATTTGAACATTTCCTTATAAACCTACCTAAAAACAATTTTTATCTACAATTATAAAATTATCTAAAATATCCCAATGTATTTAATAATAAGAATCACATCTTGCCATGCTTTCTGTAAAAAAAAAATTAAAAGAGAAAACGCACATATATGGTTACTCAAGAAAGGGTAATATAATGGAAGATATGTAATTATCATTATGTGTTTAAATTGAATTACTTGAAATAAAGCGGGAATTTTTAAAATATTAATGTATTCTAGGCTCTATTAAAACTGTTTAAAATTACAAACAGAATAATATACTAAAATAATTTTGAGATTTTATTTAAAAATAAACCTGCACCATCTTATCGCATGGCTACAATGAGTAGTTTATTGCATTTTAAACCAAGATGCGATAGTATGTCGCATTGGACCAACTTTTTGAACGATGTACTCAAAAAACTTTGTTGTACAAATATTTCATCCGAAATGGGGGAAAAAACGGGAATATCATTCGTTAAGCTCTAGAAATTGTGTATGCCAAAACATGAAAAAGATATTCATTTATTCTCTAAATAGCATTTGGAGAGATGGATTTATTACAGATTAGTGAGTTCGTTATGGTACAGGAATTCCCCACCTAAGGAGATATGGGGGGGGGATACTCTCCCGCAGAGGAACTTTATAATTTGTAGTCTCAGTGATTTAAAAACGTTAGAACTTCCGGAGGGGATCACTTTCTCCCCGGATATATGGCTGAGAGCAATCGCCACATGCGTTTCTCTATCAAGGTATGGACGATACGTTCCGACTCATGACTGGATGGTACGCTGCTAAAAAAAAGAAAAGGCAAGAGGAGAAAGAATAAAGTATTTCTGAAAAAGCTTTTTTTTTTTTTGATTAAAGAATAAGATTTCGATTGAAAGATTTTAAAAATGGGTTTTGCATATGATGCAATTCAGAAAGAAAAAAAAATATTAGGCCACGGTGGCCAGGTGGTAAGGAAGGCTTCAGGTTCGAGACCCCATTCCACAGACCAACCGTCTTGTAAGCGGGTCTGGTGCTCGCTAAATTTGATGCGGCCAAATGCCCTCTTGCTGGTGTGGCGTGAAAGTTTGTGGAGGAGATTTTCAGTTCAGGAGTAGTCCTCGTCATCTGACCGCAGTTCAAAATTAGGAGGTCCGTCCCAAAATAATCCTAGTGTTTCTTTAATAAACGTGAAGTTAATATAATTAAACTAAGCCAAACCCCCCAAAAAATATTTCTACATAATAGATCGTTTTAAAGATTCCTTAATTTATTCTTTTATAAATAGACTGATCACAAAAAATGAGACTTATAACGAAATTTGTTTCCTCCAAAATACTTTTCTTCTTTATTCACATACTGTTTCAATGTATCTTCCATTTCTGAAATGATTTTAGAAATTCTTTTTTTTTTAACCGTTTTTAAGTCCTTAAGACGAATTTTCTTCGATCGTTTCTATTGCTTCAAATCTTTCCATTTTCATTATCAACTTTGGGATCGAAAGAAAATACGCAGCATCAAATTTTGAAACTTGCGAGCATTTACTATTAAATTTAGAAAGTTTTGATCATATTTGAGCTACCAAAAACTTCTGATTAGTTGTAACAAAATTCGTGTTCAGTGAAAATAAAAGGTGCAAATGTCTTTAGTCAAAATCTTGTGAAATCAGCTTTTGTTGATGTCTAGATCCTCAACACCATCATGGCATGCACTTTGTGATTTCATTTGTCCCATTGACGTCGAAGGGAGCCAATTTGTTATTCTTTTTTGTGGATAAGCCGCTTGATTTGAAACGTCGATACCCTTCATAGCATTGACATCGACTCGAGTACTATTATGCAAAAATTTATTGAATTTTTTTCTTAAATGTTCCTAATAAAAAAAAATTCTCCTGTGTTCTATTAGTTATGCGTCATTAAAAAGCCATCTAAAAATAAATTTTCCATGAAATATTCAGAAAATATTTAAACATGTAATCAGTAATAATCATCAATTTATAATTACTTTAGTATAAAATTCTGCAATTCGGAAACATAACAGCTTAAAATTGTATTTTCCAATCATGAAATAGAATCTTTTAAAAAGCATGAATGCAGTTTTTCAGGATTTATGCCATTAATGTTCCTTGCAAATTTTGCATTCCTTTCATATTGATCTTGACTAAAGTAAAATAATAATAATAATAATTTTTTTTAGACGAGGGGGGAAAATCTATTGTATGATTCTTCATTTCACTGTTTAGAAGCAGCATGAAGTGAGTTTTTTCCCCCCTTACTTGTTACAAAATCCCCATTCTACCTCAAATTGACAACAAGCAAGTCTCCACCATCATCCCCCGAAAAACGAAAACAAGTTCTTTTTACCCCATTAAAAGTAGCAGAAAGTGTATACATACGCACCGGCTGTCTTGTTTATAAATACATTAATGTGTAACAATAGCGTCCATATCAATACAACGTACATTTCCACAACAGCTAAACAAACATAAATCGATAATCCAAAAGAGACACGGAAATCGTCTGTTTTTTTTTTTTTTTTTTTTTTTTTGTTCTTTTCCTTTCTTTTTTTATCACTCATCCCAAGCATTGAGCGTTGTATACAACTGCACACCTTAACAAAAAACAGCTTAGTGTATAAAGAGCTAAATGTATCTAAACCATACTATACTTTATGCAAAAGTAGGTTGTTGTTTTTTTATAAATAAAAAATATTGGCTTTTCAAGTAAATATTTGTTTTTCTCTAGGAAACAATGTTTATCCAAGGCTTGTATAAATTTATTTGTTCATTTTAACTTTAAAATATGATTCCTCCTTATTCAATGAATAATTTTCAAAATAAAATATACTGTATTTTGTTTGTATGAGTAAACAACCAGAAATCGTTTGGTTATCGATTCCCATTATAATTTAAAAACAAAATGCTGTTTATTAGCTACCGTTGTTCAGTGACAAAGTAGCTAGTATTTATGCTTAAATGCAAAATAAAAAAGGGAGTAAACATATACACTCGCATGCTAGAGTGTGCATATAGATACACAGGATTTTGAAGAACTTTTGCATGAAAATGTGAGAATCCTAAAAAAAAAAATAATTGTTTTATACCAATAAAAATAAATTCTTGAATTGTCGTCATCATATTGGAAAATATTACGCTTTGATAAAAGGAAAAGTTAATTTTTTGGTATGTCTATGAAAATTGAAGCTTACTCCATAGAAGGCGAAGCAAATACATGAATTGTTGATATACAAGCTGCCATTTTTACCGTAATAGAAACTATGTATTTAATTAAAAAGTGAACTTCTGTTGCAGAGAAATAGAAAGGATATTTAGTTCAAAATTTTGAAGAAGTATTAAAATATGTGCTAATTTCATTTCTATAAGCAGTCAGCTTCAGTTTTCACAATAAGGGAAATATCAGATGTAATTTTTTATCAATGGAAACTTCGAGCAGTTATTGATATAATTTATAGATAATCTGATGAATATATTTCATTTAAAATTTGAATTTGCGTTCTGAACTCAAAAGAGACGATTTAACTATCGAATGGATAAATGGACTTTTTGAAATTTTCATCTATTTCTCACTTTTCAATAATTTTGCATAATACTTTCAACTTAAATTCTTACTGTATTATATTCATATACAATTTAAAATAATTAAAACAGCGCTAACGAAATTTGAATTAGTAAAATAACACAAAAGTGTTAACCCATAAAGGAGTGAATAAAGAAAAATTACGCCATGAAAAGCACTGCAAATATGGAGTAAAAATGGTTGGAAAAATATTAGAGAAAAAAGTTTTTATCTTTTGACTTTTAAATAAAACACAGAATTTTAAATCTCATTTTTATTAATGTTTTAAATGTATATTTTTTTATTTTCTGCTTTTTAGTCATTAATTTATATTTATTATTACAATTTTATGATGTCTTGAAATAATTTTTTTTAATTCGTTATACTCCCAGATGATGTCACGTGTATGGAGTCAAAATTTAATTAAATATCTGCTTTACTGATAATTAAGCTTTTAAAATTAAACTAATGATGAATGGTGGTGCTTCCCTTCCCATTTTGTGTATAATATAAATCAAGTCTAAAAGAGAAAAATCATGAGAAAGGAAAAGTGTGGATCTTCTGTTGGTGAAAGCGATTCTGAAACATATAGACAGCAACTATTTGCTAATTTTTTTTTCTTTTAGCGTTCACATTTTTAGTTATATCAAATAAGAATGTAAATTAAAAAATTTTTAATTCGATAATAAATACTTTCAAATAAAGTGATGGTATTTTGTTTATAACCTTTAAGAGATAATTTTACAATAGCTAGTTATAGATTTGTCTCATGTTAAAACTGGACATCATGTGCTTTGATCGAACTCGGAATATATTACAAATGCAAGTTATTTAATTTTTTATTAAACGGAAAATTTTATTCATTTTTTTCGAATAAATCATTTTTTCTTGAGAATTACAACTACGAAAAGACACTTGGACTATCAAATGAACTTCTAAACCTTTAGAAACACAGAGAAATGTCATACCGTGCAATTAATAGTTGGTGGTGAATGTTTCCATTCGTATTTCTAAAGAAAGGTGTGTCTTTTTACATAAAATTCTGGAATTTTTCTTTCGATTAAAGTGATTTTTTTATTTTTGCTTCAGTTTTTCATCAGTATGTATGAGAACCAAACACACAACATTGAATCCTCCTATAATAAAGTATTTTGAATTGCAGTAGCGAAGCATTCTCTTCAGAATTAGAAGAGCAATAAAATTTTTTTTAGCTCTCTCATTCTCTCCACGGTTTTCGAGCTACAAATTCTCTTGCAGTTGCAACGATGTAGAAGAAAGCAGAAAGATAAGAGCGAATCCTTTGTAAAGAAAAATCGCCAACTGCTTATCACATGCTTCAGTACACGGAGGAGTCATTTACGGTTCTGAATCACAATGTTTAGCTGGTTTTTTTCTCTCTCTCTCTCTCTTCTTTTTACTGTTTCCATTAGAAGAAACAAAAAGTTCTCCTGATGATTTCGCTAAAAAAGTATACCTTGATCCTATCACCGAGTTATTTTAGAATTACACAAAGGGATAGCGTTTTCCTTTCCATTCAATCTTAACAAAGCAGTTCAGCAAAATTCTACAAACCCAAACAATTACGATATTACTTTTCGATTTAGAAGATAAATTTCTGTTTCTGTTTACACCATGCAGCCCTTATAAGAGAAATGTTTTCTTATCTTATAAAGAAGTACAATGCTACTGAAAAGATGAAGATAGTTAATCGTAATAATTAGCGGTACAATTCCCTTTTTAGCTTTTCCGTATACTTATATATTGTGGCCCCTTTTGTTGAGCGATTTACAGCGAGGAGATATGTGTACTTTTAAATAATTCAACAGAAAAATGCTCGTTCATTTATGCACGAAAAAAAACCCAATAAACAGATAGCGTCAGACAGAAATTTTACAAAATTTCATATAGAATAACAAATTCAGACAGATTTGATGCAAAATTTCACATAGAATTACATATTCAGACAGATTTGAAGAAAAATTTTACATAGAATTACAAATTTAGACAGATTTGATGTAAAATTTCACATAGAATTACAAATTCAGACAGATTTGATTTTAGCTAGATATTAGCAAAGGCAAATTTCGTGCATTTTTTAAAAATAGCACAGACGTAAAAATTCTAGTTTTCTACAATAGTTTTAGTTTGAAATCTTGTTCGAATTATTTACTCATAACAAAGAGTTTCTTCAAAACTTCAATAAAATATGTTTAAAATATATTGTATGTTTACAAAAATATTGAAGTATGTTTATTGTAAATAAAGAATAGCATTTAAATAAACTTCATAAAAATAAACAATCTGATAAATTTTCATTATAAAAGATTCCGATAAAAGCATATGGGAGATTATTACGATCAATTTCTTTTCATTTAAAATTAAAAATAGAATTTTGCTTAAAAAATAATAAAAAAGTTTCACTATATAATACTTACATATAAGGTTTCATGCTTAGAATAATAACATATTTTCCAAAGAATAGAATAATAATAAAACTTTTATAAACTACTTTAAGATTGTTATTTAAGTGTTTAAGTAGTAAATTTAATAGAAAATTACAAAATAAAAGTGCTTTTTTTATTCAAAAAACATCTACCTATTAAAATTTTTGAAAAATCTCTTCCATAAATGTAATATACTACATATCCATTAAATATGAGACCATGAAACTTTCTAAAATAATATTTTCTTTTCATAGAAATCATAATATTTCATTTTAATGTTAATATTTTATAAAATTTATTTAAACTCAACTTATAGGAATTCATTTTATAGAAAGACGAAGTTATAAAATATTCTATTATTTTCCACACTAGAGCCAAAACTTTGTTTACAAAAAGTTATAATATCAGTGAATTCTTAATAGAAAATTTAAAGTCATCTAGAATTTTTGAAATGATACATTCTTCCACAAAACAAACAATCAATAGAATAACAATAATAAATACAAACAATAATTATGAACAGATTACATGCAGTCATCCGTTACGTTTCAAAACAGTACAAATCTGCCTTATTCAGCTGAATTCAATCTGAACAAAATAAATCTTTAAAAAAATGTAATTAAAAAAATTCAAATTTGAAATTCAGTAAATAAATAAATAAATAAAATTCAAAATAAGAAAAATAAATAAAATAAAATTCAAATATTTTTTCAAAAATTCAAATTTTGAAATTTTTTTAAAAATTCAAAATAACAACAAAAACATCATGGCATAATGTATCACAACAGCATCATTAAAAGTGTGATTTGAGTACCTGAAAACTGAAAATAAATCCTGCAAATGATAAAAGCAATTTTATAAACGCGATGTTATTTAGATAAAACGGACTGACTTTTTAAAATAATGAGAATAGGTTTATGTAGGTATCGTGTAAACATCTCGTTTCAGAGAAGAGTAATTTGCACGCGATTCGCTCGTCGCTAGTGTGTGCCTAATAATTCTTAATCGTTTAATCTTAGAGAAACGCAGCTAGTTTATCCCATATTGTCTTCTTTAAAGGAAGTGGCAGAGTAGTTTAATGAATAGAGACTCTTAAAGACAGATACACGCAGACACACTTACAAGCATGAATTTTATTGCCACTAAATGAAATTCAAATTAAGAATTCCCAGCTGTATAATAATTGCTGTTATTTAAATTATCGTTTTGATTTACATTTTTAACCGGAAAGTTAACAGAGCATTAACTTTCGTTTCAGATAGAATTATTTCACCAATGAAATACAAATTGTTGAATTTTAATTTGATAAAAAGTCAAATTAGGTGTATCTATTTAAGACTTCGATGCTGAAATTTGAAAGAATATTAATTGATTAGAAACAATTATTTTCTTCTTTTAAATATGGTTTAAATCGAGCTTTACAATGCTCTTACTTCGCTTAACTGGAATATGATGAAAAAAATTGAACAAATGCAATGGCAATAACAATAACGAAGTGAGCATAAATAATATTTCGTATAATTTTATTACTGAATTAAGATCAAACATTATTTAATATAATAGGAATTAATTAAGTAAGATTTAAAATGTGAATTTTTGATTTTTAAGTAAGTAACTTTTATCGAAACAAAATTTTTCTTCCAGAGAATGTATGCTTTAAAAACGATAAACCACCCTTGAATTGAAAACCAATGCTTCACAAAAAATGATTAATGATACCTAAACAATTTCTTAATTCTGCAAATCGCTTTCAAATGACTATTTTTTAGTTATTATTTATGAAAAATTATGAAAAATGCCTACAGAAATAAATGAAATCTATTTATAGTTATAAAAGATTTTTTTTCTTTACAAGAATATCTAAAACCCTTCTGCTACATATCTTTAGCTCAGGGATTTCTTCATTAAGCGAAATCACATTATGCAATATTTTAAACAGTATAAAATGAGGAAAACCTCTGAGGAAATTATTCATTATAAATTTATATGTTTATTTTTAAGCATGACTATTTTAAATTAGTTCGAATTCATTTCATACATTTTTGTTTTTGAAAATTTTATATGGAATAAACTCAAATGAAATTACAATTATTTTGCTCACTAATGTGCACTAAACAGACATATATAATACTGCGGCATTATGGCAATGCTGTATTTACTGTGCTCAGTAAAGATAGCCATGGCCTATATTACTGTGCTCAGCTTACTTATTTGCTTAAAATTTGTGTTGCATGTCTGCTTCTACGTGTCTCACTTACGTCAATCGATAGCTTGCAATATAACAAATTTCTGACAAACATTTCATACATTTATTGTTTGTTACATTGTAAAAAGTAACAAAAACTTTTGATATAATAAAATTCCTATTAAGAAGGCAATGTAAATAAATATGTTGAATGATATAATTTTTATTTTGGCGCAAATGTGCTAAAAAATAGCATATCTCAATTGACATTCCATGCGCTATCTTTCATGAAGAGTTTTCTAGTTTCAAATCAACCGTGGCAGAAATTTTCACACAAAAACAATCGAATAATAAAATCCAGAGATGTATTATTAAAAAATGTGTGATGTCTGGATTTTACATTGTGCAATTTTAAAATTGCAATTAAATATAAAAAGTAAATAAAATGAAATTACAATTATTATGTACACTAATGTATACAAAACAGGCATATATATTATAGCGGTATAATAACAAGGCTTTCTTTACTATGCTCAGTTTACTTATTCGCTTAAAATGTGTATCGGCGTGTCTGCGTCTACCTATCTCACTTATGTCAGTAGGTAATTTACAATGTAACGAATTTTCGACAAACATTTGATACATTTAGTGTTTGCTACATTGTAAAAAGCCACAGAAGTTCTTGCCATAATAAAATTCCCATTAAGAAAATAATATAAAGAAATCTGCTGAATAATACAATTTTTATTTTGGAGCAAATGTGCTACGATGTAGCATATCTCTTCAAACGCCATCTTTCATGAAGAGTTTTCTAGTTTCAAATCAACCGTACCAGAAGTTTTCACACAAAAACAATCGAATCATAAATCCAGAGATGAAGTATCGAAAAATGTGTGATGTCTGGCTTTTACATTGTGCAATTTTCTTAGCTACGGCATATATCAAAGATGATAAAACACAGTGGGAGAAACACAGGCAAGTGTGCGTGCTTTTTGGGAGGTAATAACCAGTACACCGAATAAGATAACTCATCTACATGAAAATTCAGTGAACCGAAAAATTATGGGTAATCATCAAATTTATGGAAAAAAAATCAAGGGAAAGTTGCCAGTTTACAAATCCACCAGATGCTCGGTACGGGTATGTTCTTTCTGAAATATACATCGGAATATTTTTAAAATGATGGATGAAATGATTCCTTTTTGAAGGTCACTGAGTCATCCATGGTAAAAAAGTAAATATCTGAACATGGAAAAAAGCGCCAAATTGCAGTTGTTGAAGCAGTCACCACCGTAACACCATCAGGTTCATCCTGTGCTGATGACCTAAGTGTCAATAGCCGAAGAGTTACCTGCAGCAGAATTTCAGTGTTCAAAAGTTTTAATTTCTAAAAAATAAACTTAATCAAATTTGCTTTTCTCACGCGAATAAATTGAAAAGAATATTTTTTAATGTATTTTTCGATATACTTCTAAGAACATTTGATACCTTCTTCAAACAGAAAAAACTGGATCGTGTTTCCAGTGATTTTAATGACCTTTGGCGAAGATAAAAGGCATTTTGTAAACATTTGATAACTGATAATTATGGTTTTTGAAAATATAAAAAAATAAATTTTAAATTTCTTTTCTTTCTGGGAAAAATTATTTCGTATTAAAACGTAAGAAAATTATAAATTGGACAAATACAAAATTCTTAAGTGCTAATTGGATATTCCTTTTAATGTAAGAATCTTAATTTTATAAAAATAGCTCGCTTAAATATCTTGCATTAAAAAGGTATCCCTTTTGATATATAGTAACGAAACTTTTATATAAATAACTAATAAAATGTAAAATTTTAGAAGAATATGTAAAAGGCAGGAATAAAATAGATTTTATATATTGCTTTAAAACTGAACATTTCCTGGCAATATTATTTAAAAACCAAATGTGGCGATAAATCGAACATTTCTAAACTATAAGCCGATTATCTAAATGTCGCGTATAATTTTTCTTTGCACTAAACTTTAATATCGTGATTACAAGAATCATGTGATAATTTCATGTAACATGCATTACAAAGATAAACTGAATACATAAACTTTGTATGTTAGTCCTTCTATAATCACATTTCCGTTGGTCAGAGTCAACCGAAATATAGTCATCAGCATAAAGCTAACAGCTTTGATAAAAATTTAACCTTCAAAAGTTCCAACATAATAAATACAACAGTTTACGAAATACTATACAAGCTAGTGATAATGATTAATTATTAATGTATCGTTTATTTTTCTGATTAGAAATGACTAAATATTACATAATGATGACGAGTTCGTTACGGCAAGTCTTGCGCATTTTTCACAACAGTAGCTAAAACTGAAATGAAATAACGATTTAAAAAATTGTTTTCGGAAAGAACAATTAAAGAAAAATTATTCAAAATATAATTAAAGAAACTTCAAACCACGATTTGAGGAGAAAACGAGCTAAGCACTTTCTTTTGATTGAGTCAATTTGCATAATTTTTATTTTGAAAGCTTCTTTGATTTGCTGAGAAATTCGGAGTTTTTTGAAACAGAAAACATTTCCAAAAATTGCAAAACTAATGACAAATCCTTAACTGGATACATCCAAGAAATATTTTGATATCTTTTATATATGGAATAACGATCTCTTTTAATAAAAAAAACGGATTACCATTTCAAAAACTATTGAAATTTGGTTTAATATTAATTTCGTATAACTTAATCGTATATAACACACAAACGTAA
>JAPMOR010038835.1:797605-811016 GCA_026543865.1 Argiope aurantia | reverse complement strand
ATGTAAATAAATTTTAAAGTAAATTTGATTAAAGATTAATAATAATTATTACGCATTAAAATAAGGAAAATGCAAAATAGGGTATAATATTTTTTAGAATACAAATATTTTAAAAAACAACAACAAACATTTGCTAATATTTCTTCTTTCTTGAATTTTTCAGCAGTGATATAAAAAAATTATGATTTTAATATGTATATGTAAAACAAATAAAAAAACATAATTTAATTTTATAAAATAATAAATAAATATTTTTGTGCTAAAAATTTTAGAGCACCAAAAGACACAAAGTTAATTATTTATTACTTTTCAAAATTTTATTTTTGGAAGCAATGATCGGTTCTTCTCGGAATCTTTAATATTCTTTCTGCATTATTCTACATATTACAAAGAATTTTAATCTTCATTAGTTCTGAGTTCGAATTTTCAAATAGTAAACTTTATAGTTGCTAACTTTATAGTAAACTTGCACAATAAAAACGGAAAGTATTGCTACTCATCAAAGAAGGACTTTAAAAAACTTTCATATAAAAAACTACTTTCCTCAACAATATCATGTAATGAGGGAATATTATTTCACAAAATTATGCATGTAAATGAAAAAAATAAAGAAATCGATACTTTAACTCAGTCTAGACGCCAGATGATATTTTAATGTATAAACTCTAACACAACGTCTAGCTAATGCTTACAAACTCGTATTTTCCGCATGTGTACACTGAACGCCGCAGCAAACTCTAATTAAGGTACAAATGATTTTCCACACCTGATGAATAGAGTGGAAATAATCTCACTGAATCTCATGAGTTTATTTGACTAGCAAGGGTCGGCTAGTGAGAGTAACTTCCGGTCATGGATGACGTCAAGTGAACCATACTTCCGCAGTATAATCATTAGAAAGATACGATGACTTTGTCTCAACTCAGGTGAGAGGTTGAATTCATGGATAGCCGACAAATCGTTGTTGAACATATTATATTGTAACGATAAAACAACAGATCACTTATGGGTTGAGATTTTCATAAATCTTCCGCCTTTATTATTAATAGTTTTAAACTCGCGATTGTTAGTATCAGGAATATGAAACGAGACAATGATTTAATTCCTGTACTTATTTCACACCAGCTAATACACCCGGCATTGCTCGGCACATAAATATCACATTTTTATGTTTAATTTTAGCTCTGTAATACGCTAAAATTAATATATATAGAGAGAAAATTAATTTATATATTACTTCATTCATATTTATTTAAGGACTTTGAAATATATAGTTTAAGTACTTGACAGAATGCCAATGCACTCATGAAAAAATTTACAAACACACATATATATTAATATTAGCATATTACTTTCATTTTTTAAATATATATATAGTATTGTTTTTAATTTAAAGAATCCTTTTATATAAAATACCATAATATATAAAATCCTTTTTTCGTCAGCAATTTTATTTTTTAGTAAATAAAATCTAAATATTCATTTTTATTAATTATCAGTTTTATTAAATTTTACAGTTTCCATTTTTAAGTTTTACTGTTTCTCGAAACTGACAGTACTAAATAATTTTTAAAATATATCAAAAATCAATTTTTTCCATGTAGTATTAATTTTTTTATAGAATGACACAAAATTTAATCACATATTACGAGTTGAAATTCAGAGACAAATAAATAAAATGACTTAAAATATTTAGAGTATTTTCTTTAATTTAGAATGACAACACTAAAACAAAAAATAATATTTCTATATATTCAAAAATATAGGTTTTAATTTAAAAAAATAGGCAGTTGATTAATTGTGACAACGTCTATGCTAAAATCCGTTTTGAATTCATACTATTTGTAAACCAAGTTTTAAAGAATCTCTTCAGCAATATGTATGAATTTTACTTTTATTTATTTAAATTAAGCGTCAATTAAATTCCAATACATATAAGAGCTTTGCTTAAAATAACGGTTGTTAACCATAAAGAAACGATTACTCATAAAATAGTCATTTTTCACGCCTTTATTTCGGATATCTTTTATAAAAAAATTTTTAAATCTTATATAGACTTTAAATCTATCTGAAAAGAATGTTGCAAATGTAGAACAGCTAGTTGGAAAAATACAATAATTTAAGAAAGTGCGAATAAAACAATCATTTGTTAACTCAAATATAAGCCGCTGGTTTCTCATCTGTCTACTGTGAGCAGAGTTTAATGATTAAACTGTTATTTTGGCTCAGAAATGCTAAGCTACGATTGCTTTAAACACGTATAAAATATATTTTAAATATTTCATATATAATGTTGCGCAAGTAAGAATTTTTAATGTTTATAATATGAACAAATACAATCGTTATTGTCTTGAAGAAGAAAGGAAAAAAAAAACTTTATAAAGCTAATTTTCTTCGACAATAAAATTGAATAAATAAATTAAATGTTAGTATATTTTGTGAAATTGTTGGTACACACATATGCTTCGCATTCTACAATAAAACATATACTAGAATGCTTATTTATGCAAAAATATGATGAATAAAGCAAGCATACAAGATAAATCATACAATTATTTATGTATGAACATGAATTTATTTTTTGTGATGCCAAATAATATGTTATTAATCGAATTGTTTTATGGTTGAAAATCAAATGTGAGTACCGAAATCTTTTTCCTTAGAAAATTATATTACAAATACTTTTAAATCAGCTGATAAATAAAAATGTGACAAAATAATTTAGAGCTATTTAGTTTTAAAGTTTTTGAAATCATCTCATTCATTTCAGTCTTCTAACTAATACAAATTTAAGAAAATAAATTAGCAATTATTTAGTTTCAGGAGATTTTCGAAAACTCTCTATACATTTCGATGAACTGATAAACAAAAATGTAACTGAATAAATTTGCGACCATTTAGTTTTAGGAGATTTTCGGCATCCTCCATTTCGATAAAGAGGGTATGACAGAGCCAACTGGAACTGCTGTTCAATGTTTCATCCAAGCAGAACATTCCAAAAAATTTCTCTCCCGTCGTTGATGATATATGGAGAAGGAAAAAAAAGTCTATTATAAGACTTGGCAAGAAATCAAATATCGATCAGAAATCAACCGCTCCGTAAAGTCACGAAGGTGAAACTTGGACTCGATCGATCAATAACTTAGTAAAAGCATGATAGCTATTTGAGAACGACCCGAAGAACGTCGCAAATCATCTTCAAGAATTTGCTTCTGATCAGACCACTTTATACTATATATAGTTTACTTACCTATTTCCGGTCATGCATCACAATTCATAGGCCGCTAAAAATATCAGGTAAATATTTCGTTAAAAATGTTATTTGAATCCAAAATCGATGGATTATTCTTACGGATATATTCAGTATTCAGTATAAAATTACGAATTTAACTCCTTCTCCTACGATTTTATTTAAACTGTTAATTAGATGATGCAACCTATTTTCGACGTTCACAGTTATTTCAATACATATATGAAAATGAAGATATGTGAGATAATTATGTCCAATTTTGTGTGCGAAGATTATTTTCTCCTAATTGTTGCGTTGACTAAGTTGCAGATTCAAAATTCAAAATATCTGTAATTTAATACACGAATTAAACATCCTTTTGTGTAATATGGGGTTGATTTTTATGAAAAAGTGACTTTAAAATCTTAATACATTTTAAGTATCATAATATGTTAATGTCTCATTTTATTTTCCTTATCTAATTTTTCATAAGTAATATTCACATCAGATGGTATTAATTATGAAAGAAGAACGCTTTATTGCCTCAAAAGAAGTTACATATATTTAGTCTGGATTTAAGCAGAGTGTCTTTAGTCAGAGTATATTTAGTCTGGATTTAAGCTCCGTTATTCGTGATTGTTCATGCTATTATATATCGTTAAAAAAAAAACTTGTTACAAAATAAAAGAAAATGCGTTTTAACACAAAAAACAAAAACAAACGGCACATCTTAAGAAACTAAGCCAACAAACTTATAAATAAAGAAACTACTATTATTAATTCATAATTGTAAGCAAAGGCATTTTACTCCAAAAATGGTTCAAAACCATTTGCGCTCCAAGATAATCCGCAAAATGACATTGACATGTGTCAATGATTTGTGCCCTCTTTCGGCTATTTTGGGAATTATCTGCGGTCATCGTGGAGTCCAGTTCCACATATAACATTTTATTGTATTTATCTAGAGATAAGCAAATACATCTATAGATTTTGTAAAAACTCTTTTCATTTCAGTTAAGGGTGGATGATAAAATTATAATTTCAACTTTGGTTAAGCATCAAAACTTTCGCGTCTATTTTATTACGCATATATTTTAAAAAAAAATAGCATCGCAGTAAAGACTGAAATGCATAGAAAATATATTTTTGAATGTTGGAAATCTTTAAAAGAAATTTTTTAAACGATAAATTGCTGAAATTGCACATCGTAATAAAGCCATAAAATGTTCATTCCCATTTAATTTCAAGGATTTAAATAGATAAATGTTTATTAAAAACATTGTCCGTTACAATACTTTTTAAAAAATTATTTAAAATTTAGCATTTTCTCTTTCAAAAAGTTAAGAAAATCAAGTTTGTCATTTATCAACAGATTTTAACATTTTGTAAAATTTCAGGAACATTGACATAAGTTTGTATAATAACTATGAAAGCACGTCGCATCTCAAAATGAACATAGATACAAATTTCTTACAAACTTCATAGAGAATAAGTCTGACACTTACTTGGTTTAGCAATATTACACGCCTGCTTGGTGTAACTTCACTGAAGAACACATTACACAATGTGTTATTGTTGTTTTTTCATTACTTCAGGTTTATTTTTATGGCTATAATTCAAATTACAATTTTTTTCAGTTGTGGCAACGTTCATTTAAGAATGCGGTATACCCGTACACATTTTGATTAGAATTTATTCCAAATTAAAAAAAAAGAATCATTTTTTCTAAATCTCATAAATGAATTATTATAATCATTTTTTAAAATGTCAGGTATTTCATCGTTACTTTCTGCAGATTTAGTGTATGCACTGAAGTGTCGTTAAATATGAAAAGACTTTTGTTTTTTATTTTATTTTGTATTATATTTGTTATTATTATTCATTGCTAAATATAGAATTAATGAACAGATTTCAAACGATAAACTATTCTTCCAATATAAATTTTAAATGATATCAGAAACAAACTTAAATCATGATTTCTGTCCCTCATATAGAAAAGAAATTAAACAACAAATATTAGAAGAAAAAAAACTTGAGCGCAAAAGATTGTATATTTTTATGACATCTTTCTGATCAAGGTGCATAACAATAAAATTTTAAAAAGAAATTAGGAATTTTAATTAATTCTAATTCTAATTCCTTCAAAAAAAAATTTTTAAATTTGTATAGTGTTTACATTATTCAGTGCTAAAGATAGAACGAATGAACAGATTTCAAACGAAAAATTCTTCTTTCAAAATAAATTTTAACAATATATCAGAAGCAAACTGAAATCATGATTCGTGTCTTTGAAATAGAAAACAAATTAAGCAATATATTTAAAAGAAAAAAACTTACGCGAAACTGATTGTATTTTTTTATGACATCTTTCAGTTCAAGAGGCGTGACAATAAAGTTTAAAAAAGAAATTGGTGAATTTTAATTTATTCTAATTCTATTTTCTTGTCGCTCCAAAAAAAAAAAATTAAAAATCTGTATATTGTTTACGTTATTCAGTGCTAAAGATAGAACCAATGAATAGATTTCAAATTAAAAAATTATTCATTTCAAAAAAATTTTAACATGATATCAGAAACAAACTAAAATCATGATTTGTATCTGTCAAATAGAAAAAAAATTAAGCAACAAATATTAGAAAAAGAAAAGAAGAAACTTGAGCGAAAAAGTTGGTATATTTTTATGATATCTTTCAGCTCAAGATGCGTAACAATAAAGTTTAAAAAAGGAAATGGGAATTTTAATTCATTTTAATTCTATTTTCTTGTCACCAAAAAAAAAAAATATTTTCATTTTTCCAGGAACCATTTGAATTCATATCATAGCATATGTATTATCTCTTCAAACAAACAAACCAAAAAAAAATCTCCGCCTTCAGTTTTAGTATGGTCTCTAGATTTATAAAGCGCACCATTTTTTTCTATTTTCTCCGACACTCCCATTAAGAAACAAACAAAATAAAACTATCTTTATTCAAGATTTTGTAACAAAATTATTTTTTTTTCTTAAGCCCAACAATGACTATTTTGTATGTTTTGGTTTTTCAGAAAAACAATGAATCAAAAGAAAGAAGGAGGGAAAAAAAAATCTCTTAAATGACTGAGGAGGGAAAAAAAAAGGATCACATTCTTGGCAAGTGGTGCCTTTCTTTGTAAAAGCGTGATTTCAAGAGTCCGAATGTCACTGATAAGAGGTCATTATTCCAAATATTAAAAAAAAAAAAAGAAAAAAAGCTGAGAAGTCTATGGAAATGCAGAGAAAATAAAAATGCCTCGAGCGAGCACACTTTTTTTTTTACTACAGGAAACCTCACCTGAAAGCCTCTGCCCTAGACAATAGCCCTGGGCTCGTAGATTAAAGGAAAAAAAGGTCCTAATATAAGAGATAAAAGATGAACGGAAGGGCGGTTCCCTAACCAGTCACATGATGCAAGGGGTCACCAGCAGACTTTTCGAATACACGCAACCCTGATTGCTGGCAACGACCCAAAGTGGAAGATGGTCTAACCACAAAACGGGGGGATGACCACCCCTTTATATGCTTGAAAAAATGCTCAAACCGTCCTTCTAAGCCATTGATAGCTCGCATGTTCTCCCATATTTGTGTCATTCGCATCGCTATTTATAATACTCCATTTTATATTCCTTTGTTATAAAAACTATGATTCTCCGAAACATTATTGCCTTGATCTTACACGTAAAGGTAATAAAATATTTTCAAATAAACTCTTTAACATTTTTTGCACGGAATATTTTACATAAGCCATATGTTATGTTATTAACCACCAAATGCTGTTTGTGGTTTCGAAGCCAGTTGGCTTCCATTAGCTAAGACGTCACACAGAAATGCGTACATAAACCGTATGGTATAATGTTAATCAATACTATTATTAGTGGTTTCGAAGGGAATATTCTTCCATTAATTGGATTTCGTTCAATCCCAAAAAATGAAGATAAGATCTCAGTGTCAATTTGGAACAGCTAAGACCCTCATAATTTTGACTACCTGCCACAAAATCAACAATTTGCATTAATATATGGCATTTCTTTAATAAAAGTAATGTATATCTTTAAATGACAAAGATAATCTCACATTGTCGCTTCTTCTTTTTTTTAATTAAATCGTTCAAGCGATTTTTCAGTATAAATTTATCTCAAACATAGTTTTGCTTTAACGAATGAAATATAAATCGAAGTCTGGCTCACAGCCTGCGAATATGTTAAATTATTTGAATTTCTTCCTAGCATCATTGTGTAACCATATTCTGTGTCAGTATTCTAGGTTTAGATTATACTGTATAAACCTGATACTTTGTACCATTTACAAAGAAGTATCAGGTAAATAAAACTGATACAGACTAGGAGTGCCAGGTACTCAGTATAAGTTTTTGGATTCGATTGATAAAGATCAATAATCTCCCCGATCTCATTCATTTTCAATCAGTTGATGCTATTTATAGTAATCTGATGCAAAGTGTTTGGTCGATATATTCTAATTCGCCATCTTATCTCTTCGATGTTATGAGCATGCGTTATTTTTTTAAACTATATATATTTCATCCCTGATCATAATTTTACCTCATAAAATTTACCTCATGATAAAGTTTACCTCATGAAAAGATGCACATACCACTGAAGAATTCCTCACCTTATCCTTTACTAACTATTTCATCACGGCCTTTCTTTTCCAATTTTCAGCCACCCGCCAATCACGGTCAAGATAAAGGACACCGCCTTTTTAGAAAAAACGAAATCCAAATTAGGAATCATATTCGTATCATTATCACCTACCAATCGAGTACTAGGATTGGGCGATAGTGTATCAACATAATACAAAATATCATGTTGATATTTGCATCAAAATGATGCAAAGTATCAAAGTTCTACTTGTATCAACATAAGTATCAAAGTGATAATTATATAAGATAAAACAAAGTACAAAGTATCGGATCGTTAGAATATCATCAAATCCTAGTCCGGGATTCTGCGTCCTGACACTATACATATGCTTTATGTTTTCTACCTATATAAATTATTTGTTACCATTACCTGAAAAAATTATTTCATCATTTTTATCTTTTCTTGCAGTGTTTCTTAAATACAAAAGGATGATGAGATTTTCGATAAACAGATGAATTTGTTTTGCTTTAAACAATTTTTTATACGAAACAAATAGATAATTCAAACATCAGAATTATTATTAACAAATTAAACAATAAGCATAAATAGAGCTTTTGGAATATAACAATTTAAAAAAGTATTTAAAAAGAAAATATTTATATTTTAAAGCATAAATATAAATATTATCTTAATAAGTATGACGAATTAAAAAATAAAATGAAGCTCTTGTTATCAGCCTTTAAGTTTTTTTTAAATCTTTTGTTTTAAATCTTAACTTTTTAATAAAGATTTAAAAAAGTACAAAATTAAAGTTAACAGCCGAAGTCATTGGTAACGAACAATTTCAGTAGACGTAACAATCTTTAAAACTAATATCTGTTAACAGATAATTCTTTAATACTTATTGACGCGAAAAGAATCAGTTAATGACTCTATCAGGTACAAACGAGTATTAGTTTCAATTTGTGCATGATGCAGAGTTAAGCTAAAGCTAGAATAATCTTTGCTGAAAACTCATTTTTTCTAGCATTGAATGTTAGAGAATTGGAAGCGCATCAGAAGTATCAAGAAGTATGAGCAGAAGAATTTATTATTAAAAATAAATGTTTATTAGACCAGGATTTAAAACAAATATTCATTCACTGTAAAAAAATTAATCCTAGGCAGAATCTTGCTTCTAACATAATTAGAACTGGTCACATTTATTTATAATATTTCAGTTTGAACTAAATTCGTCTACTTACTAATTACAAACTCTTTAATACTTTATTTATTAGATTTGTAAATTAACGAAGATCTATTTTCATATCCTTACATATTTTAATATACCCATACAGAGAATTTGGTTTTTGAACAAATGAATTCTAACATTTATTTAAAAAGTTAAATAAGGAAATTAATACTAGAATAAATTCAGTTAATAGTTATAAATAAATAAATAAAATCCTCTTTAATCCTTTAAAAATATTAAATATTTCCTTGTAAAGAATATTTTTATGTATTTAGAAAAGAGCTGAAATTTTAAGATCAGTTAAAAAGATTATATTACTTATATTTGAATAAAATTATCATTAGTAAGCAATCCGAGTCTAATGAAAATCGTTTTCACAAACACGTAACTGAAATTTCACTTCCAAAACAAATTTTTATTTAATATGGCTTTTTTATCTTTTTTTTTATCATGGTCATCTTATGTGGAGTGATTTCATTCACAGATAAATCTTTTAGGCTTATTTTAGAAATAATTACACATAACTGTTTGGAAATAACGAGATGGGTGAAACTGTTGTTGAGAGGAGTAATATTTTCACACCAACTATCACTTAGATGTCAATCATCTAAAGCTATCAAATCGAATTCAATAAATTTAGAGTAAATTATATGATGATATAAAAATTCTTTTTCTGATATTAGAAAAAAAATCAACTCTTTCTAATGATAATAAATTGCTACATCAATACCATTATCAAATTAGTTTTCAAAGAAAAATGCAAGGATATAAATTGATTAAAATGAGAAAATCTGTTCAGTTCAGAATATATTATGTCAAATGAAAAAAGTAAATATAATGTTTAAAACTAGTTAAATTACATGTATGCGGAAACTTCAATTATTTGTATAATGTTTCGTCTAAATATTCTTTAAAAAATAATATTAAGATAAGGGTTTAAAAGTTCTAATGTAATTAATTTTTAAAAACTGCTTGATATTTTGCAAAATAATTTTTATTTTGATAAAAATCCGAGAAGGAAAATATAAAAGTATTTGGAAATTAATTTTAAAGTACAATGAAATATTTTCAAAAATAATTTTCAAGCAAAAGATGCCTTTTAAAACACAACTTTTTCTGGCATTCACGAATTTTATAAACTAAAATAATAATATTTTGCATATTCAAAGATATTTTACACGTTGGAAGAAAAGCTAAAGCCATATAAATATCAAAGCTTGTCTTTTTTTTGTTGTTGTTGTTTGTTGTCTAAATTGTATTTTAGCGAAGCAGTGTAAACATACCTATAAAACTTACCCATTTTTTACCAGTAACATATATATGGCAATAAAACATGAAAAAACAAAAGCGGAAGTAATATTTTCCTCTTACGGTTGAAAACCAATTTCTAAAAATACATATATATGAATTAATAACCGAAAGAACCATTTCCATTAAAAAGCAGATTTAAGCACATAAAAGTCTTTAAAAATGACTTTCAATTTTGAGAAATAAATCTGTACTTACCAAGGAAAAACAAAAATGACGTTGAAGAAAATCAATGAAAAATACCAACATTCTCTATATAATTACGAGAACGCACTTTAGCTAATACAAACCTTCTACAACTTTTAAGTTAAGAATTATCTCAACTTTTGAACTATGCTTAGATTGCATTTAAAATGGACACGTCAGCTTGCTCAGAGCCTTTTCTTTCGAGCTTAAAAGCAAATTATATTAATTATCTATCATAGAATTTCAATAAAATTCATTTTCCTCTCTAAAATACTTAAGTTCTTTACGTCGTAGTCGGAAACAACTATTTACCAACTGTAGGGTGTTCTTTTGCGCTTATGCACTCTGTAAACGTATTGATCGTTAATTCTTCTACTACGTGAAAAAAATATCTTGATCTTATCTCAGTTTCGTGACTTCAGTATTAATTACTTTTTAAATAACAAGTAATCAAATACATTAAAAAGAGACATGTTTCTATCATTAAAATACAATGGATGAAACTGCTTACAAAATAGCTTTGCAAAGTGAGTTAATATTTTAAATCCTAATTAGAAATCGTTCTATTAAAAAATGTACGAACAATTCTTTAATAATTTATAAGCTGCATGTTTCAAGAATAGATCAATTGTTATACAATTATAATATAGGGTTTGAGGAATCTATTGAAATTATAATTCACATACATAATATATTTAATATACAAAATACATAATATATTTAATACGAAAATATTATACTATGTATAATATTTTTTTCAGATCTTAATATAAAATATATGCACAGAATCCAAGGAATCAGTCTTCCTATTTTTTTTTCTTTTTCTGTCAAGTGTTTATTCCACCTACAGACTCAGGAAAAGCGAAAAAAAAAAAACCCCATAGAATGTCCTAATACTATTCTGAAGAATGTCAAAAATTCAACTAAATTCTTGCAGCTTTTGATAACATATTACTTCAAACTAGCTTGTTGGTTGAAGCACCTATATGTCTAGACTTAAAGTATGTGGGCGCCACAAAATCATATCCATAAGAATGGCAGCATTTTCTGACTAATATTTTTGAATCATTCAATAAATCCTTCTCTGGGGCTTTAAACTACATTAAGAACATGAACTACAATAGAAAACGATTAATTTTAAACAATGGATATGAAATGGAAAGTGTGAAATAATGCAGACATTATACAATGATAACAATGGAGTCAATTATCTAGACATCACAGATACAAGACGAACGCGACCATGATAGTTATATTAACAAGTAATAGTCAATGTCATATATTGCAATGTGGCGTAACACCTTTTTTTCATTGGTAGGATGCGCAATAGAACATGAAATTGACGGTGTACACTTGACAAGCAATACATAAATATAATTTTACTTAATTATCTAGTAAAATTTATGATGAAAAATGATTTAAAAACCAATATGAAAAAAATTATAAATATCATTATATATATATACACACACACACACAAAATAACCAAAACAAAACTCGTATGAAATGATTTGGCTATCGAATTAAAGTACTTTGCAGCATAAATTTGTTTCTAAACAGCAGCATGTTTTAGAGCTGTCAAACATAATAAAAACAAGAGATTCAAAACTCGTCTTCAAAATGAGCAAGACAAGAATTTCTGCCTTCAATTTCTGTTTATCGCAGAAATCAATTCTGAAGCTAAAATTCTCAATTTTCTAATATCTGCATTCACAAAATTAAAGAAATTTTCTTTCTAAACAGAAATAATAATGCCATTCCGCCATAATCAAAACTAGATTAAGTCGTACGTGTGATTTCTTAAAACAGAATTTTTCTTTTTTACGCAAATAAATTTTATTTTTATGCAAAAACTGCACTAAGAACTATAACCACAGTTCTATTTCAATGAGAATTTACTAGGAAATTTAAGATTGTTGAAATTATTAGTGGTTTCTCGTAATATTGTGATTAGAGAAAAAAAATGAAATACAGATAATCGATCGAAAGCTCATAGATGAATATTGAAAGTTAAATAAAAGTTTAAAATATTTCAAAGTGTAGATACAAATACACATAACAGTAATTTTTTAAGCAACAGTAAACATGTGAACATCTGGAGTGCACATATTTATAATATAAAAATGATAATATATTTTTGTAATTTTTCGAAGGCATTAAAATCAAAAAAGTTTTTAAAAATGAGTTTACGAATTCAAATCTAAAGAAAAGTGGTAATAATGGTTGAAATAAGTTTTTTACTAAGAAAAACGCACGAAACAGTGAGACTTTCTTTTACGGGCCAATAAAAATTCAAACTATCCAATTTGATTTTGTTACATCGAAAGAGATCATTTTATACTAGTTCAAATTTCAATATTTCTTTACAACTTTGTTACATTTATGAATAAAATTTTTTATTACTGCTTGATTCTTTAATATTTTGATTTCTGAATTTTTACAAAAATATTTTATCTTCAAGGACATTAGCATATACGTTTATTTTTTTGTTTTTGTTTAAAATGAAAATATTCTATGTGAAAAGTATACCTGCTGGAGGAAACTTCAGAGTAATAAATTCAATTTTTTTGTCTCACTAAACCGTTGCACATAAAAGAGTAATATCAGAAAATAAAAAATAGGATCAACTATCATATTAAAAAGTTTCTCCCATGAAAAGGTTAAACTAAAGAATTTATAGAAGTTAAATTAAAAATCAAATTCGTCTCTTTTTGTTTCAAATTATTGATTTTTTCACTTATTGTTTCCATAGAAATTATCAGAGTTGGTCTAACAGAAAGCATACATTTCATTTAGTTCATATTAGAAGAAAATAATGGAAATGGAATGGAGTTCATATTA